>MU281333.1:377430-577400 GCA_022385595.1 Xylaria palmicola | reverse complement strand
GTCCCCCCCCCCCCCCCCCCCCCCCCCCCCCCCCCCCCCCCCGCCCCCCCCCCCGCCGCCCCCCCCCCCCCCCCCCCCCCCCCCCCCTTCCCCCCAAACTCAAAAAGCGCCACGGTACCAGGCACGTCATGACGGACGGGCCTGGCGATATGGGAGGAAGGCGGCGAGGACACGGCGAGGATACGGCGAGGACACGGCGAGAAGCTAGCGGCGACGGCTCTACCGGCTACCGGCTTGCTTCGGCATCATGTGGAAATGTCGGGTGCTCAGGTGACCTCTTTCACCTGTGCTGCGGCTGGCGGCGCAGAAAAAAGAACAAGCCGCATCGACTTGCACTTAGGGGTATAGCGGGTGCGGATCAAGTATGACATTACGTACGATTCAAGGTACCTACTCTACATGACCGGCCCCGCCTTTTCCGTGGTCCCCTACTCTGTATTCTGTACGCTTTCTTCTCGTCCTTTCGTCTCTCTTATATTAGTTCACTTCCAATCCATCGAGCATTGCCGCTACGTGGTTTTGTTCACCTCGCCTCGTCTTGTGCCTCGTCTTGTGCCTCCCCGACACATTACGAGTCGTCCTGTTCCTCCCCGCCTCTTCCCCCCGTCTGTTCTGTTCTGTTCTGCGCTGCTCTCCCAACCGCCTTCTCCCGCTTCTGTACTCGGCTTGCTCGCCTCATCACCGCCAGCTACCAACATCGCCATCCCGCCAACACGCGCAACATGGCTCCTCACGCTGAAGGCCCGGCTAAAACTGGGCGCTCCGCCAGCGGTTCAATTGGCTCGGCCAAGTACCACGCCTCCTCGACTAAGAGTGCCATCGCTGCCGAGCACCAGTTCGCTGCTCACAACTACCATCCGCTCCCCGTCGTTTTTGCCCGTGCCCAGGGAGTTGATGTCTGGGACCCCGAGGGCAAGCACTACCTCGACTTCCTGTCCGCCTACAGTGCCGTCAACCAGGGCCACTGCCACCCCGAGCTCGTCAAGGCTCTGACCGAACAGGCTGGTCGCTTGACACTGAGCTCGAGAGCTTTCCATAACGATGTGTTTCCCAAGTGGGCTGAAAAGGTCCAGCAGATGTTCGGCTATGACATGGTTCTACCCATGAACACGGGAGCTGAAGCCGTAGAGACGGCTGTCAAGATTGCTAGGAAATGGGCGTACAAGGTCAAAGGTGTACCCGAAGGCAAGGCTTTGGTCTTTGGCGCCAAAGAAAACTTTCACGGCCGAACGGTGCGCTGACCACACCGCACAAATTGTTGCGTGGCTAATGCAGAAGCAGATGATAGCCGTCACGCTCTCCACCGACTCCGAGTCCAAGGACAATTATGGGCCATACATACCCAATATCGGCGCGACCTCCCCCTCCACCGGACAACCTATCCGGTACAATAATGTCGCTGACTTGGAGGCGGTGCTCGAGGCTCATGGCAAAGAAACGGCGGCCTTCATCGTCGAGCCAATTCAGGGAGAAGCAGGCGTTGTTGTTCCCGACGATGACTACCTGAGGAGGGTTCAGGATCTGTGCAAGAAGCATAATGTGCTGTTGATTTGTGATGAGATCCAGACCGGCATTGGTAGGACGGGACGGATGCTCTGCTCGGAGTGGGCTGGGATCAAGCCAGACATGGTGACGCTTGGCAAGGCCATTTCTGGTGGCATGTACCCAGTTAGCTGTGTTCTCAGCAGTAAAGAGATCATGCTGGTCGTCGAACCGGGCACACACGGCTCCACCTATGGTGGAAACCCCCTTGGCTGTGCTGTTTCGATCCGTGCACTTGAGCTGATGGACGAAGAACAGCTTACCCAAAAGGCGGATAAGCTAGGAAAAGTGTTCCGAGAGAGTCTGGCTGCCATGAAGTCGCCAGTTATCAAGACAATTCGTGGTAAGGGATTACTGAATGCCGTCGTGGTAGATGAATCACAGACGAACGGTCGTTCGGCTTGGGACCTCTGCCTTCTTCTCAAAGAGAAAGGGCTCTTGGTAAGTCTCCGGCCTGGTAGTTGCATAATATGTGACTGTAGATGGCTGGGTCGTACAAAGTGCTCACTTTTTTCATATAGGCGAAGCCGACGCACGGAGATATTATCCGATTCGCCCCTCCCTTGGTCATAACCGAGGCACAGATGCAAAAGGCCATTGCCATAATCGGAGACGCATTGCAAGAGCTACCTAACATGAAGGCACACGAAAACGTTCAAGTGGGATTGGAGAACTGATTTAAAGATAAAAGACCAGCACACCGGTCGCTACCACACTCTATCTACTGCGTAGGGTTGCGCGGCTATAGCGATGACTCCGGCTCATAGCAGCTTACACGTTCCATTGCCTGGACGGGGTGTTGTGCATGTGGAAGTGGAAAAAGGGTGGAAACAGTGCGAAACTCGGGTCCCCGGCTCGAGAAAGAGGTAGCACTCCTGCTTGCGACCTAGCCGAGCAGCAGCGTGTCACCCGGTGAGGGAACCATGCACCTAGCTGCTCTAAGCGGATTTTGTATGGCATTATCGATGGTTGATGGCCGATGCATTGGGGAGGGAAGTGGAAGTAAACATGCATTGCGGGGGCGACTTATCATGTGAAAAGGAGTAATGCATAATGAGCTATTGGATACCGGTGCTACATGCACCAGATCCTCCTGTTATTCTGAGGTCGGTAACGAATTTCTATTATCACGTATCCCAACGAAGCAACTCAGTGTTGTATAGTGCCACGAGTCTAAGAGGTTCTGGACTTATACTACACTGCGATTGAAATGCCCGGCA
Organism: Xylaria palmicola; assembly: GCA_022385595.1. Lineage (NCBI taxonomy): Eukaryota > Fungi > Ascomycota > Sordariomycetes > Xylariales > Xylariaceae > Xylaria > Xylaria palmicola. The sequence continues at coordinate 574,638 of MU281333.1, read as the reverse complement.
TACACCCACCAGGCTGTCTATCTATGTGTATACATACATATTATGTGATGCGCATAACTGAATGCGACCGAAAGTTGTTTTGCGCCATGACGCATGTGCTCCTGCAGACCCGGGCCACCAGCCGCAAGAGGTTACCCCAGGTAGTTTTGCGCCGCATCCGAAAATCCCGTAGTTGAATCGACGACCTAGGATCTATCCACATATGCATATGCCCCTTCGTCTATGAAAGCCGAGAAGACCGTCTTGTTGATTGTAGTTGAGGTAGTAGGTCCGAGGCCTTGCTGCGAACTTGATTGAAGTGTTACGCAGGGCCCTGAAGCGGGGTCGGACAAGATGTCCCGGTTCTTGTAAACACCATCAGTCATCTACCTACACGATATAGACAGGAAGGCAAAGCAACCGACTATGTCAGGTAGGTACTACCTAGGTAATAGATTATTGACGGGTCAAACCGAAGTGAGCCGAGGATGATCACCCACTACTTCTTGATCAACTGTAACCTGCGATGTCGAAAAGGCTTCGAGACATGTATATTACATGCATGCAGCATGGGGTCTCAAGCCCACCACTGCAGAACTCCACTACTCTTCCTGCCCTTGGATGTGCATATCTGTGAGTTCCCCCCCCGGGTGACCAGCAGCTAGGTCGCTGTCTGCCTACCCAAATAAACATTTTCATATCGCAGTGCAGGTCAACCGTGGAAAGCCCGCTGCTCATGTCCAATGGAGAGGCGGAGATGGGGCGTGTGTGGTGGGTGATAGGACAGCCCGTATAGTATGGAGGTGTCCCTCGCGCCCGCAGGTGTGAATCAGGGCTGCATCTGCCTGCAGGCTACGCTACTTGCCAAATTCATGCAGCGAATAGAAGCTCGCCAGCGACGTGATAACCCTATTTGGTCCCTCACCCTCCATCAACCAACCAGCCCAGCTCGGCCTTCGTCTGTCTGCCCTCTCGTATCGGAGAATTGACGGCCAGCCAGCTCCAGCGAAGAAGCGAATCGGCCTATCATACCGGGACATGGTGATTTCGATGGTCCCCACTGATCGCGGGGAGGGATAAGGGGAGGATGAGAGGAACGACAATCCCGGTCCGCGACGTGCTACAGTGCCTCGTACCTAGGTGCGTTGATCGGTTCCGTCAGCCTAACCTACCAGTGCTGTGCGAGTACGTACGGTAATGGGCATTTCGATTTTGAGCCGGCGCCGCTTTTAGCCTGAGCCTCTGAGCAAGGTGGGCAGACTGGTCGACCCTAACGAACCACTTTGCACAGAAACACAACATCCAACGTTTGGGCGATGATCCTTTACGTACGGAGGCTACTCATCCGCAATCCAAGCCCGTTGTGCAAATACGTGTAAGTATGGTTGCAAATATGAATGTTCGCCCATTCGAGTTGTCTGATATGTATGTCTGCGACCAGACCAGGATATCGCAAATCAGACTTCCAATACAGTCAATCCATTTAACGATCCTTGTGCCTCCCGACATATCTATCATTAACCTATGATACTATGACCTGTGAAATTCAGACTAGGTAACTCAAATATATTACAAATCAGGTGTCATCGAGAATGATTGACTCGCCTCGCGGAGAAACACGGGGTGCAGCTCGTTGAAGCGAACTCGACTTGAGCAAGCAGCCTGCGGGAAATACCAGCATCCATGATGATTGGCTTTGTAAAATGTGATTTTCTGGCGGATACGAGTCAGAAAAGGACCCGAATGTAACAAAGAGGGCATAAATTATCAAGAGAGGAAACTGCATTTCAACGTAGGCAGCATTCTGGCTGTCAGAGTGAGTCAACCTTGTACCAAGAGACTTATCTTTACAGACTTCCTTAAAACGAAGAGCTATTTTCGGAACGGCAGGAGACCAGCTGTTAGTCCCAACCGATCAAGGCGGCCAACATAGTGGACCACCATCCCCTGGGGTTATGAAGAATAGCCAGCCGTTGAGAAAAACCGATGGCATGAGGATGTGGTTTGGGGATGTCGAAAGGGCCGGATTTCGTCGATAGAGGTTTGGGGGCCACCTGAACTATAACAGAGCGAACCATGTCGGGGCAAAAGCGGCGGGCGAGCTAAACTTATTATGTTACAAGCCAGACTGGGTATTATCCGTCCGGCGACGGCTTGTCGAGGATATACAAAGCATAGGTATTAGGGGTCCTGCCGGGGGGGTGTGGGATGTCTTCCCCGTTGCTGTTACAGGAACGAACCCATGTCCTATGTACGGTATAAGCGGTAGCGAGCTCCACGGGTGCGACCTTGCTCACGCCAGCGTTCTGTCCTAACGATGTGAATGGAGAGACAGCCAAGCTAAGCAGAAAAAAAAAAGGCAATCTCATGACCCATTAACCAGCACTTGCACTACGCCTTGTCCGCGAACCACGCAGGTATCTATTCTTAGTCTACCTTTCTCCTTCATCGTGGGGGTATGATGGGTAGTAAAGAACATGTATCAAACGATGAGAATACGCATCATCGGCGGGGAAAGGAGAGGTCCTACCACGCAAGGCGTGAGTCATGTAGAGAAAACGAGCGTCAACGGAAACCCGACCCATCGCTGTCACTAAAACGGACGAGGTACGGCTAGTGCTCGGTTCTGCCCAGGACAGCAAAAAGATGATGAAATCCATGACCTCGCGACCGAAAGCCAGATGACTAACAGGCGCATGTTAGCGTCAACTCATCACACCACATCACATGTGCAAATCGGTATTGTATCTGGAGCGACACCAGTCGAATACCACGCAGCGCAGTGTCTGGCCGTAAACCGGGGCCCTGTGAGATAAAGGTCGAGAGCGCGGCGGTGGACGAGTCGACGGATCAATATCAGTGGCCAATGCAGCGAGCGCGGTGCGACGCAATGATGCCGCATCAGGTAGCCCGACTCGACTATTGCCTGTTACGGTAGGCCACGAGGCATCTTGCAGCCCAAGCACGGGACAAAGGGGTTCGATCAGCGATCAGTGGCCAGGCTGGCTGCGGAGAGGGACCTTGGGCAAAACAGTGTGTCTGTGTGCATGCGCAGCGTGACGGGGCATAGCCGAATCTTATAAGCCACTTCGAAAGATGCTGGCGGACTGGCTCAACAGCGCCAACTACCTACCGGTACCTCCGATACAGGTTATTCTTATTGGAACCGCTATCGAGACAGGTAGGTAGGTAGGTAGGTACCTAGGTACCTTCGGCAAATGGGAGGTACAACCGCCCGGGACAACCAAAAAGTGTCGTACCGTACCGCTACGGAGTACATATGTACGATTACCGGTACCATACAACCGGCCGGACGTGTGGGTACCTAGGTACGGTAGGCAGGTAGAGTTTCCTAGCCGGGACCCGAACTTCATGGTTGCTCGGCTTCCATACGTGAGTCCTTTTCTCGGCTATGATGGCAATACAATACCGTTTCTCCTCCTGCTCACCAGCGATTGCGCCACCACACACGCTGTTGATACTCTTGCGGCTTATGGGTACTGGACTGGGTTTTGTCGCAATCACAATGCAGGCTGACGAGATGGGGCGAGCCTGGCGGCATCGGGGCTTCTGACACCTGGATGGGTCGAGCCAGCCAGCGCGTGAAGCCTTAGTGGCGGGGCCTCCCCAGCGCTAAGCGTCTTATGTCTTATCAGCTGTTATCGCGCACTGAAGAAGTCACGAGTTACAGATGGACAAGTGCAACTACTACATAGTATGTGAGTACCTAACGTAGGTACCTGGTATGGAGTCCACGTCTTGCTCTGTCGGCTGCTGCGAGCTCGACGGTTGCCTTGTTCATTTGGGCATTGCTCGCAAAAGCTTACAGCCCTGTCCAAGCATAATAGAATTCTTTGTCGGCTTGCCAGGGGGCCCTTTGTTGTCTCGCTATCTCCCTTAGGTATCGCGCCTTTCCGGTCAGCCATTGTGTAGGGACGCAGTAGGGAGGCAATGTACGGAGTATGTACTATGTAATCCACCGCCCAGATCTCGTGATACCGATCCCCTAGCGGCTGGCTGTACATTGTACGTGACTGTCTGCGCTGCCTTCGTCACCCGCTTCACCTTCCTCTTCCTCCTCCTCTCCTACAGCTTCATTTCTCTTCCCCCTTACCAAGTCTTCTTTCATTTTCTTCTCCCCCATCCTGTTATTGTTGCATCGCCGTCTTCTTCTCCCCCTGCTGCGGCATCCACCATTGGGGTTGGGTCATCCTCCACGCACCCTCTGACGAAGCGCCCTCTCCGTCATTGAGCAAGGTTAGGGTCCTTAGCTCCCAGGCCGCCGTCCGGGGTAACCCATCTACACGGCACTGTGCGCCACCGTCTGGTTGTGCTGGTGGCCTCATAGTGTTCATACGGGCATGGGCACGGACAGTCCTATGCTTAGGTACATGTCCTGTCACTAATAGTAGACCCATCAATCATAGACCGAGTCATTCGCTTGATCATCGGCCAGTCAAAGCCTCTTCACGCACCACACATTACGAAGGTACTTGCACGCTGCGCTACTCCGTATACTGCACTACATAGGTACCGTAGCGGGTAGCAAGGCAGAACGAAGCCACCTCGTTGCTCAAGCCTACACGTACCATCTATCGTGGCCATCTCAACAGTTAGGCAGTCTCGCTGGTGCAGATTTGGGCCTTCGTCCCAAGTACCCACCCACGACCGCCAGCAAAGCCCATCCCATCCCTCTTATTTATTCCGGCTTCCCATCTTGAAACAGGCCAGGCCAGCGACGGGACAAGTCATACGGGTAGGTAGGCATCAAACGGCACTACCCCTGCGACGTCCTGCGATACGCCCCAACAGGTAATGCCTGTAGGTACCTTGGCAATGTACGTACACCACCTGGTACCTACCCTACCTGTCCACTTTAATGTACCTACTTGTAGGCCGGACGAGTACCTGTAGTGGACGTGATCAGTGAGTGCCTAGGTACCTTGCTAACCCGGAATCAGCATCACAGTACCACGCCCCGTACCTAGGTAGGTACTAGGACCCACCGCCGTCTATCGCCTCGAGCGCGTGCAGGGATCCACACCCACCCGGCTGGCCTGAATGTCTAGTCCGAGATAGGTATCCAGCATTCATTATCAGCAACATTCCCATCCTACTTATCTGCCTATCTACGGCTGTCCAGTACCATGTGAGCATCCCGATTCCCCAGTCGTTGAATCACCGCCGCTACCTAGGTAACCTACACCGACGAATATCATGGGCGCGCCTGGCTAACTCGCCAACTCTGCTGCGGTTGTAGTCCGGTTGCTCGGTGCTTCGCATTGCTCTGGGTGACACAAGTCTCTCCAGATTCGCTCCCCGCTTGACAAGGTTCCAGCGAGGGCTCCAGCGAGGTTCCAGCTACCAGCTCCAGTTCCAGTTCCAGTCCTCGACGTCCCAGGTCCGCCCCGACCTATCGGATCCCGTCCCTACATCATTCCCACTTGAGCCTTCAGTCCCGTGCATCCCAACTCGAGACGCGCGCGCTCGCCTCAGCTCTCGAGCTTCTGTTCTCCTGACTATATCTTTTCCTCTCTGGTGCATCCAGTCACACCCCCTTCCTCTCTCTCCCCATCCATCAACCACAACGGTGCAGCCTCAACGCTGGCCACTTTTAACGCATGTATATAAAGACGGTCACGCGAGCTTCAGTTCCGTTCCCCGTTCCCTTATAGGCCCTCGGCCTGCAACGAGCTTCCTGTCACCGCCAACCCACACAGGAAGCTATGGCCGAACCACGAGTTTCGTCGCGCCGGGCGAAGACTGGAGACGATGTTATCGGCCAGTTCCTCATCGGCTCAGAAATTGGAAAAGGCAGCTTTGCGCAGGTCTATATGGGCAAGCACAAGGTTCGCGCCCCTTAGCTCCCTCACACCGGTCCATCCTCAGGTCTCTTTGTGTCTTCCTCAACGCCTATTCCCCATTGTATGTTTTCATTATAACGGATTGCTTTTTATCTGGTTACTCTGTCCGGTAGTGCACTTCCCGGAGCACGGAGCCATTGTCGGGAAAGTTGTGAATTAGCTAACCTCTATGTTAAGGTATCCGGTGCTGCAGTCGCCATAAAATCCGTCGAGCTCGCCCGGTTAAACAAGAAACTCAAAGAAAACCTGTATAGCGAAATCAAAATCCTGAAGAAGCTCCGGCATCCGCACATCGTTGCTCTTCACGACTGCGTTGAGTCATCAACCCACATCAACCTCATCATGGAATACTGCGAGCTAGGAGATCTGTCGTTATTCATCAAGAAGAGGGATAAGCTGATCACGCATCCGGCCACATGCGACCTAGCTCGGAAATATCCCAGCGTCCCTGGGTCAGGTCTCAACGAGGTCGTGATTCGACATTTCCTCAAGCAACTTGCTAGCGCGCTACAGTTCCTACGAGAAGGCAATTTCGTCCATCGAGATATAAAGCCCCAAAATCTTCTACTTCTTCCATCCGTCACTTATCGGGAGTCGAACAGGGAGAGCCGGCCAATCCTTAGCGCCAGCCAAGACTCATTGATACCGGCTGTTGGACTACAGTCCCTGCCAATGTTGAAGCTCGCGGATTTTGGTTTTGCCCGAGTCCTACCATCTACTTCACTCGCAGAGACGCTGTGCGGATCACCCCTGTACATGGCACCCGAGATACTTCGTTATGAACGGTACGATGCCAAGGCTGATCTCTGGTCAGTCGGAACCGTTGCGTTTGAAATGATAAGCGGCAAACCGCCATTCCGAGCCAACAACCACGTTGAACTACTACGGAAAATAGAGGGCAATAACGATAACATCAAGTTCCCCAAAGAAGTTCAGGTTTCATCGGATCTCAAAGCTTTGATTCGGGCTCTCCTTAAGCGTAATCCCGTCGAAAGAATGAGTTTCGAGGACTTCTTCAATCACGATGTTATTGCGGACCCTATTCCTGGCTTAGTCGAAGACGACATTCCAAGATCACAACGGCTATCTTCCAAAGAGTCTCGGGCTTTGTCTAAAACAGATGAACCACGGGTAGAAGGACGACGTCTGTCGACGCACCATCGGTATCGAACCGACACGGACATTGTACGCCAATATAAAGACCAATCACTGCCTCGGGAAAAGCCCTCAAAATCTTCCCCTCTAGGTACTACGCCTGAGCTTGAAGACCAGCGTCACTCAGGAGAAGATGCTGCCGGGGTAGATCATATATCAAAAAATGATATTGCATCAGGTCTGGGGATTCAACGTCCTCAGCAGGGTTCACCGACATCAGCGTCTTCAAAACCAGCGTTAGCAGACGAGCGGCGCAGTCGGGGCTACTCTAACGCTTCAGTGAACAAAATTGCGCGTGACGATAAGCCATATGCAAATAATAGTATGGACAAGGAAAAGGGTAGATATTACCCGTCAACAGTAGATGAGCGTGAAAAGGTTGCACATGATATCGCTTTCGAGAGAGATTACGTCGTCGTGGAAAAGAAACACGTTGAAGTAAACGCATTTGCGGATGAGCTCGCCGCCAAGGGTACACAAGCACATGCCATATCTCAACGCTCAGGACAGGTTGTTCGGCGTGCTACACAACAAGGTGATCCACGGTCGACTACTGGCGCTGTCCCAGCCCAACCATCCAATGCATTACAGATTGCACAAGGAAGACAACGGCCAGATAGTCACCATCGGGGCTCTTACGAAAAAAGCACGTCGGGTAGCCCTGGCTCAACTACTTCGGTTATCTCCAAGGCCATCCAAGATGCGAGCTTGAGGCTCTTCGGCTTTCGATATCCGTCGCATATGCTTGGCAAGGGTGCATCACCTCCACAGATGTACAGCCCATTTCCAACGTATCCTACACCGACTACCCCTTTGGGCCTCATCACTGACGGCCGCCAAGGCGGACCAATTGATGAAGATCTACGTGTTGCCCAGTGTATTGAAGATTTTGCTACGCGCAGTGATGTTGTATGGGGCTTTGCAGAGGTTAAATATAAACAGCTGGTACCGCTCGCCCCTTCAATGGAAGAGGGCCTTGGGGGAATATCCGCCGAAAAGATGGGCTCGGATGACTACGAAGGTCTCACTGTTGAAGCAATTGTTGTCCTCTCAGAAGAAGCGCTTGTGTTGTATGTCAAGGCGCTTTCTCTTCTCGCCAAATCCATGGATATTGCAAGTATTTGGTGGACACGCAAAGCTAAGAGCGAATCGGTTGCCCCTCAACAACATGTTATTTCCCGTGACGCTGCTAGCGCCCAGGGCCTTGTGGGAAGGGTCAATTCTGCCGTACAATGGGTCCGCAAACGTTTTAATGAGACACTAGAAAAAGCTGAAATTGTGAAGCTCAAATTGACTGAGGCTCAAAAACAACTGCCTGAGGATCACTCACGCCACCCAAGTAACAACCAAATTGAGGCCACTGTACCAGGGGCTGAGGGTGTTGTTTTAACGCCTGGTCTTAGTGCTGAGAAGTTGATGTATGACCGAGCCATCGATATGAGTCGGACCGCCGCAATAAATGAGATTGCAAACGAAGACCTGAGCGGGTGTGAGCTATCTTACGTTACGGCCATTCGAATGTTAGAGGCCGTGCTTGACAATGACGACGATATTTCAAGCAAACGCCGGCTGTCAGGGTTTCCAATGGCTGAGCGTGATGTCCAAGAAGGCCCATCAGAGATCAACCCGGATGATCAACAAGCGGTTCATAAGAGTAAGTGTTATGCTAAACCAGTGGCATTAATGAAGCAAGCTAACCAAATTTACCAGTGATTCATATGATTAAGGGGAGACACGCTACGCTTCAAAAAAAAATACAAATGATTGCGAATGCCTCAAAAAGCCAACAATCTCATAGCCTTTCCCGTAAGCGCAGCGATGAAATCACGCCACGCAGCGTCCCAACTCATACCTCATAAAACTTGAGGATGAAACCTCACGACTGATGACGACACGTATAAGATCGCGATACAAATTATTCATGCCCCGCGGCTCTTAGTATTTACATTCGTAACTGGTTATAGCGCCGGTTCCGGTAAATGCTCGACTTTTTTTTTTTTTTTTTTTGGTTCTGACTGTTTTACTCAACAAGCGGCGTTACGGAGGGGATGTTCAACATTGCAGGATACATCCCGGGCCAGGCGTTTTATACACTTTTTGGGACTCTTTCCAGATGCTGATAGTCCATCCCCTACTTTGCGTTCAGACGCGCATTTGCGCTCACTACTTGAACGTCTTGTCGATACCAGCGACATTTGATCGCCGAAGTCTGGCAATGCATGGCTTTGACAGAGCAGCCGGCACTCGATAATTAAAAGACTCTTTGCAGGTGGATTCTTGATCAGTTTTATTACTTGGTCCACAACATGTGGTGCGAACAATTAGACCTTCTCTTCTTACGGAGTCTATGTTACTGCTCTTGTCTTACTAGTTATTCCGGTGTTAAAGGGGTTCACGGGGACGGCAAGCCGCACCGCGTCGTTTCTGTCCATGGTCCTATTGTATATTTTCCTCTTCAGGCTTCATATGGGGTATGGCATGCTTGGGCATCTTGTTGCATTGGGTCTAGATTGATCAGCACAAACAGAATGAAGTTACCCAGCCGCAAGTCAGCTTGGGTCCTATTGCGCTCATTGGAGTCCCCAATAAGATTGGTACACTCAGCGACTAATTAGTCGTTTGGTATGAGATAGGGTATAGAAAATAATATTGATATTCCTAGCTCTCTAGTCGCCAGTCTTTTTGTCGCAACGCAATAGCGATGCGCATGACTTAGTAGTAAAGGTTGTTTGTAAACCTGGTTCCTCATCTGACATGCCGTACCCAAAACAATAATGACTAGAGAACTTGCGCCTCAGATAATTGATCCTGAGCCTCAGCCTTCTCCTCCTTCTGCAGTGTTGCAGTATCTTTTTTTCTTCTCTGTCGCTTTAAATATTTTCCTGTGCCTTGTATTAGGCAGACGCTTTTAGATGTCGGTCCTGCGTCCACGTGGACATGCCGCCGCCTCCTATTAGACACGTGACGGAAGGGGTGCACTACAAAATGTATTCTTAAATGACTTGAATTCGTAGTTTAGAGCTGATAAAGTAGGCTCTAACGACGCGAGCGCGCAGGATCTCACTAGTGCTTCGTTTGAACCCATGATCCATCACAGGTCGTACAAGTCACTGTGGAAAACCCCATGATTTATTACATGTTCAACGTCGTCTCTAAGCTAGGTATGTAGTTATCATAGTTATCAAGACTAATCAAATTCCGCCGCCATTGCAATAGACGGACGAATACTATGATGTTGAACTTGGAATCCGCAAATACTGACAATGACGACAACTTTGGATCACGAGACTAGTGTATAGCGCTTGAAGCTTGGTCTTTTGCTCTCCACAAAGACCCCGCCGCCATTCTTTTCGCCACTTGCAGGGGGGGGCTGTCCAATAAATAGATTTGACGAAGCTACGCAGGCGTCATGTTGCCGTCTATGTTTGCCGTGGCGTCGACCGTGGGCTTACGTTATGGGCATATGGGCCTGAGCGCCCTCAGACGATCGGAACCCGATATTTACAGCATTGTGGAACGGCTAGTTATTTAAAGTTCGGTATAAAGTAGGTAGGTTTTCGTGGATGGCTCGGTTGCTGCTAAAGATAGAATCGTGAGGTCGCAGCGAACATGGACTCACAGTAGCTAGGTATTGTATACCACAACGATGCTATTACTACGTACAAGTCCGCATCTCATTTCGGTAGGTCAGGATCACATACGGGCTAGGACTACGTAACGAAATTAAAGACGTAGATGGGCTGCAGGCCATGGATTTACGACCCAACAGCGTACCTAGATCTCGTCAATCTCTTCGATTTCCCCCTCCTTACGTTGGGTAGGACCCTTTCCTGGGCCGTCCCGCCCACGCTGTGCCTACCTAGTACATATCCCGGGTTCGCGAATCCCAAGTATCATCTGGGTTCAGCTAAATTGAGTGGTTTTCTTGCTTCCGCCACGGCCCAGCCCCCGGGCAGGTAAGCTCGCATAGTGCGCGACGGCACTGAGGGCGGCGATCAGCAATCGGGGATGTTGTGACCACAGCAGATCATGACGGCCGGACCCAGCTTCGAAAGAGGAATGACGGCGCACAAGACGGGGAGCGGCAGGATGATGCAAGACAGACAGAAAACCGACGAGCGCTAAACCTACCCTGGTCTGTAGGGCTAACGTCATACTGGCACGCCGCTGTAGATCACGTTGACGCGTCGCCTCCAGTAGATGAACCCTCCACTCACTCCCGCCAGCCGATTGAGTTGAGATATATATTGTCGCGTATAGTGCAATGGAAGACGCAGAAACCTGGCAGTGGCACAAGGGTCCCTCATACCATTTAAATCTGTTGGGCCGATCGACGGCTGTCGAACAGTTAACTAGAATAGCTCATTGATGCATTCGGTGAACTGTACCTATAGGTTCCGGGGCATCTATGATGTTTATATATAACTAAGTTATCCGCATACAGCAAAGCTCCACGAGCTATCGTAAAGGGCCGTGTTAGAATCTCGGACTAACAGGACACAAGCTGGTATTACCGTACTACACAATCTCACAACAGCCAACGGATACCTACAAGTACGGAGTACGACTTGATTGAACATGGTGGGAAACGCAAGCGCGCCACTTTAAACGCAGTGTGACCAGCCTCATCCTAGCCTCTCGGGGACAATTGAAGTTATATATTTCTGCATCGAACGCTGAACGGCGCGCGTGAGCGAAACCACACACCCACGAAGCATACATACCGGGTGCTGCACTGGTCGAGGGCCGCGATGCGCCGACGGCACGCGGCTGGGCTGTGTTCCGTCCAGAGCCGATAGACGGGGATATGGCTCCATGGTGAGTGAGTTTGCCAGGGCTATTTCGGGTGATCGAGAACCTTCTTGCCCTACCCGCACCCCGGACGACGAATTGCGAAGACGGGACGACGCCAGTGCGACGCCAGTGCGACGCCAGTTACGACATGTTTTGATTCGACATGTTCAAGTTCCTTGCCGGCACCTCAATCCGAGAGGGTTTATAGGGAGACGGCCAAATCTGAGGCGTATATGTACGGTGATCGCGCAGTCATGTTCACCCCAATGAGGATGCCATTTGGACAGTACCTATCTAGAGCGAAAGATGATACCTACGAGCGTGTGCCATTGGTACTGTACAGCACCTATACGCCGAGAGAAGTGATGATTGTTAACTTCGGTACTCCGTACCTATAATACCAAGGTACCCGTAGGTTTATCAGTACCTACTATGTAAGAGGTAGGTACCCAACCGCTGGCGACGCCGGGGTTTCAAGACAGTCCAACGAACGACAGGCACGTCCTACAGAGAGGTAGGAACAGCAGTATGTGCTGAAGAACCTACCTAATCCCGTACCTTTGTACGGACGGGAGTGACAAGTATCTAACTGCCAGGCAAGCTTCTGAGCAGGTTTCGGTAGGTACTCGAAATTCTGTGCCTGGGATCCTGCACCTGCTGGCAACAACCTTGCCCCGCCGCACCGTTGGTGAGAGGTTAGGTACTTTTTGACCCGCCTCGAACCATGCATGCAGCATGGCCAAGATCAAGGTAGGTACCTCCAGCATCAAGTACCTAAGTGACTAAGTAGGTACCTAAATAAGGTTTGTAAATTGTTAGGTACGGAAGGTAGGTATAAGGGTCCCTTACAGCCAGCCCACTTGCCCCCTCGCTCTTCCTTTGCCCAGCCTGGACTGGACTCGGTACCTAGGTAGGTACTGGCCCACTGGACACACCTGGAGCTATCGAGCTGCTACCTACCTAATTATCATAGGTGCTGCCCGCGCTCTGTTCACGGGAGCGTACCATCGCCTCCACCACCATCGCTAGCGAGTGCCGGTAGCACCATCATCCCAGACCAAGCCCGTCGTCTGTCCCTCCACGTCTTCCATTTCACATTTCACAACGCATGTCAAAAGTCAAATCCGACCGTCGCAGAATAAACCTCCGCGCTTAGCTGCCTGATACTGCAGCGGCCACAGACGAGACCCCGACACGGACACGGACACGGACACGGACACAACAGAGACCCAGAACGAGACCCAGACCCAGGTTAACCCGCCACTACCTACGCTCTGTCTCTCTCTCTCTCTGCCTCTCACTCGCTGTCTCTCTCTCGCTCTGCCTGTCTGCCTCCCACTCTCCCACTCTCTCACCCTCTCTCGTTCCTGCATCTGAAACAGCCTCGACTCCGCCTACCACTGCCTACCACTGCCCACCACTGCCCACCTACTTGTGCCGCCGACGCGAGAGCCCTGGCCCTAGCCTACCCCCCTCCTGACCACACTTCGAGCTGCGTCGCCGCCTGCGTCTCATCTCGCGCGACGTCGCCGTCTACGCCGCCAAACTGATCGATCCATCCATCACGCCTCGCGTCCGCCCGTCAACAGACACACCCAGCCGCACTCGTGCCATCGCCCGCGCCGCCCGCCCGCCAGACTCAAAAACCCGCCGTCGTCGCCTTGGCCCTCGCAACACCACGTTGATGTCCTGCACAAGCATTCGCGCATACGCCCATCACGACCCAACCTGCGCTGATTAACCACACACGCAACTGCCGCCCGATCAATCCAGCACGCGAGGACGAGTATATGCGCTGCCTCGCCGTCCGGTCGCTTCACACAACCCCATCAACGTCTGCGGTCGCCCGCGCGCCATCAACACCATGACGTCCGCCGTCACCCCCTCCAAGCTGGCGAGCCAGCAACTCCAGATGAGCGAGCCACAGTCACAACCGCCACCCCACCACGCTCCCATAACACCCGCGTCCCCCCCGAGTATGCGAGCTGAGCTCAAGTCCTGGTGGAGGAAATTCCAGGTCCAGCCCACCCGACATCATGAGACGCGAGGTAAGCGACCGCTCTTCCGAATCGCCTTTTGTCCTCGACCCTCGCCCTGTCACGCCCTCATCCGAGTCAGTCTCGGACCCTTTGTCCGCCCGCTTCTTCTCCAACTATGACTGTTGCCTCGACCCCCTGTGACCTACTAATGCTGCCACCCTCCATTGCCATGCTATTCTGTAGCTCGCAGCATCGTGTCGTATTTCGCGAACCACCTGCGCGTCACTCCACATACTGCTATAAACCTACACATCCTACATCACTGCAAAGTTCGGAGTCGCATTTATGAGCTTTACCGGGCAGGCACCCTATATCAAGTTGGCTAACCGAATATCAAACAGACACGCGGCCTCAAGGCATCTTTGGTGTCCCCCTCCGACAGAGCATCACCTACGCAAATGTTGCCATCTCTCTCATCGACGAAAATGGCCAGAGCTATATATATGGATATGTACCTATTGTAGTGGCTAAGTGTGGCGTGTTTCTCAAGGAAAAAGGTGCGACTTCGGCCTCTATGAATGAAGGTTATAGCTGCTAACGATTCTGATAGCTACAAGTGTGGAAGGTATTTTCCGTCTGAATGGCTCGGAGAAGCGCATCAAGGAACTGAAGATTCAGTTCGACTCTCCGGACCGCTACGGCAAAGGCCTGGTCTGGGATGGATACACAGTTCACGATGCCGCCAATGTTCTTCGAAGATATTTGAACGATCTCCCGGAACCAGTTGTCCCACTTGATTTGTACGGGCGTTTCCGCGAGCCGCTCCGAGGTCATACAAAACAAGCTGTTGGCGATACTGAAGGTACTCAGTTGCTTGAGAACTTCGATCAGCAAGATGCCGTTGATAAATACCAGGCGCTGATCAAGGATCTGCCTCCTCTAAACCGTCAGCTGTTGCTGTATATATTGGATTTACTGGCCGTCTTCGCCGCCAAATCCGACGAGAACCGTATGACGGCCCAGAATTTAGCGGCAATTTTCCAACCCGGCATGCTGTCCCACCCACAGCACGCGATGGCCCCAGAAGAATACCGTCTCAACCAATGCGTCATCATCTTCTTAATCGAGCACCAGGACCATTTCTTGATTGGCATGCAAGGTACTGGCACCGATGAGCAGACAAAGCAAGAAATTGAGAAGGGAACACCCAGGATTGTTACCCCAAGTACACCCAACCGCCAACCTGGCGTAATGCGATCAGCATCCAATGCTAGTGCTGGCGCAGAAAGCATCACGAGGGATGGGACGATACGAAGAAACCGCTCTACTTCATCACGCCATTCTCGTTATTCGAATGGAGCATCGACCCCCAATAGCCCTTCCATAACGACTCCGGGCAGTGGTTTAGGCAGGAGTAATACGCTTCCGTCTAAAAGATCCCCTCTTCTACAAACTAGTCGGTTTCCATCCCGACAGCATTCGCCGGTAGTCGCAGTAGCGCCCGCCTCTCCCTCACCTGCCCACACCACCGACGCTCCCTCGGCCGCAGTCAAGGAGACGGTCACCACTACTGACGCATCTTCAGTAACTCCGAGCCCAATACCCGTGACAACAGCCTCTTCTGTTCAAACCCTAGGGCAACCTGTACCGGGTAGAAGCCAAGAACGACTGCTAGGTCCCCCCAACAATAGTGTGACGCCGACAAAGGAGAAGAATCTTCAAAGTCTTTTTCAACGCTCCCCAAATTCGGACAGTGAGAGACGGCAACCTAATAAGTTGCGTAAAAAACGCGTACCCGAGGGCATGAACCCAAGTGCTCAAAGTTCAACCGCGTCTCTGACACATTCTGCTCTTGGATCTCCGCCCGTTGAGGCTTCTGACCCTCTTGAAAAGGTCTCTCATATGGAGCCTCTAATACCAGAGAATTACGCCACTGTCGAAACTCCATCCGAACCTACGCCAAGAGCTTCCCAGGTGCCACCAGCAGTCCCTCTCCCCGGCAATGCTGACCACAGCGCTGAAGCACTTCAACCCAAACCGTCACAATCTACGTCCTTACACTCCTCTTATAATGACAGCTCCGACATAGATCAACATGAGGAGTCAGCTCATCCTTTGTCGGTGGAGCTGGCTGAGAAGGAAAAGAAACGTCGCTGGCGCATATCTCGACGTAAGGAGGATGTGTCCGGTCCACTGGGTAATAATTATCACGCCGAAATCAGTAGTTCAACTGTAGGAAGCAGTCAGTGGACCGAAAACGAGGCTAGCGTGCGTGAAAAGGACGACACGAAAGGGCCACTCGGGTGGATTAAACATAAGTACCGAGAGGCTAAAGAGAACGTAGACAAACGTGCCAAATCCCCCCCGGAACAGAATCATGGGCTTTTACCTACAAGAAGCAAAAGCTTAGATATAAAGAGGAGCATGGATGAGAGCAGACACGCTATGGGCCCATCACCACCTCATGGATCGGATGAACTGAATGCCCCGCCGCCAAAGGAAATACCACTTCCGAATCCCCCACCACCTGTACAAACAACACAACGAGAAGCCGCCTAACTCCTACGAAGGGCGGCAATGCAAGTCACGACTGATGCTTGGCTGGGATATGACACTGTAAAGATTGAACGTGAAATGCTGGTTTCGAGCCAGCCTGGTTCACGAAGATTTATATAGGGGACATGTTGATCTCCCCTAGAATCATGGCTTTTAATATTAGGAGGCTGTTTTTCATCTTGGTAGGCGCTTTTGGCCGTCGTAGGAGGAAAAGAAAAAGGCGGTTGTCGCGTCTGTCACTTCGTTTCACGGATGGATGGGAATCAGCTCGAAATATCGTCTAGCAGCAAAATAATCGCTCCGATGACGTGTACCTACGAGCTACCTGTCCGCCAGTCTTTTTTTTTTTTATGTTTTTGTTTTCTTAATCTGGATACCCCCCTAACAACATGAATAAAATACATCCCTTGTAATGTCGAATCTCTATTTGTGGGCATCTTCCTTCTTTACCATTCCATCATCCACCATATTCCTACACAGGCTGGATCTCTATATTTTTTTTATATGCAGCAGACTGCATAGGGTCTGGAACTTTTTTTTTTAAAGGTACACACATCTGTCCCACAATTTTTCAAGGAATAAATTTCCAATATCCTTCCTGCCCCTTTGGTGTCTTTTATCATGCATGAATGATATTATAGTCGTAATTGATTTGTCATGAGTTGTGTAGATCTAGGCTGGTGTCTTTTGAGAGCAAGAGGTCGTTCCCCCCCCCCCCCCCCTTCTTCTTGATATGATCGGACGTGACATTTTCTAGCAACTGAGTAAGTATGTATATATTGTTGGTGCATTATGTTGCTTTTCGTCTTATCACCATAACGAACCCAGCCCTTGTGTGCCACGTGAGCAAGCAAGCGCCAGGCATTCATCCTCTTGCTTAACCCTTCGGACAAGGTACCGGTATGCAAAACAAAGCCGGAAACGTGCAACGTTTGAATATTCTCATCCAGCTTACCTAGCCCAGAGGCCACTACTTACTTACTCACTTACTTACCTTGTTATTACGAGGTGACCGACTGAATAACAGCCCCCCGGTCTTACCAGTATAGATATAGGTTTCCTTGGGGCGGGCGGATCTTACCTAAAACGTAGCCCGGGGACGCGGGCTATATCTAGTCGACATCTCGTCGTGGATCGGCAGCGCTGGGAAGACCGTCTCTGTCTGTCCCGTCCTCGAAGGCGGGCTAAAAAAAAAGAAACAAGAAAAGGTCCGAGTGGGCAGTGTGGCGGCTATTGTAAATGACACCGCCCTAGTTAGATAAAAGAGGCCGCGTGAGCGTTTTCGTGCAAAGATGCCGGGAGAGGACCGCGAGGTAGAAGCGCGCTTCTTCTCCTGGCTCTGCATTACTATGGGTTACTGAGATGGGCCAAGCCGTCATCTCCCATGCCTTCAGCCCACCCCGGGTGGAGTTGATCTGTCCCCTATGTATGCCAGGTATTTTCCTCCTGTATATATATATAACGCAGTATCAACTCAGAGGAGCGCAACCTATTCCATGGTCCCTCATCCTGGGTATCTCGTAGTGAATAGAAACTTCATGTGAATCATACAACCAACAAAAAGGAGGGAAGGGGGGAGGATCCGGACGTAAAACCTCCCCATTCTCAAATGCCATTGCTGGCGCATGAAAACGGTCGGCCCACCGTCCCTGCCTCGTACTCGTCGATGATACCCTGGACAGTGGCATATGTTCCTGCCGTCAGGAAGAAGATGCCGGTGATGATGATGACGATGTTCAGGATGCCTTCAAACCAGCCCCGGAAAGTCCGCTCTCTGATCAGGGAGACGGCGCCGTCCGCCTTTCGCATGCGGAAGTAAGCCACCCCCCAGAAAATAAACCCGAAAAAGGAATCGAATAGCGAGGACAAGAGGGAGAGGACTATAGACACATCAGCGGGCTGAGTCTGTGCCACCCGATAGTAGGGAGAGGGAATATACTTACGTGAACTAAAGAACGGGATGGAGTTTGCGATGATGAATGCTAGGATCCAGGTGACGACTAAGACGAAACGTTAACGAGGACACCACGATTTTCTACAGACCGGAGACTCATACGTAAGATGGCAGCCCAGGTGACCCAGCCGACTACAGTGTTTTCATTCTTGTGTCGCGAGTTGTTGAAAATGCGTATGAACACGAAGCGAGCCGAGACCGAGGCATAAAGAACACCGAGGAAAATGATAGTCGGGATCATGAAAGAGAAGGCGACCTTCTTGTATAGGGGCTGCAGAGATCCGAAAGCGGGACTGGTCATGTACTGATTCCCAGTGTAAGCATAGACAGCCCCTCCGACAATGCTGAATACGATAATCTCGAGGATGGTACACGCCCACAGAGCCTTGGGGAAGTCTCGAGGCTCCTTCATTTCGGCAATGAAGCTTGGCAGTGTGATCTGACCGATGAATGTGTAGCTGATGTTGAGGAAGGCATTAAGGCCACTGACAAAGGTCGTCGTGGGTAAAGGTATCACGGTTACGAACGGCGCGCCCCACGGCAAGGCCTTGCCAGTAAGGGGGTCGGTTGTCGGCGCCGCGTTGAAGCCAGCGGGATGGCTCTCGACGGCAGCGAAAATAACAGCTAGCAAAACGGAGATAAAGGTGAAGAATGCCGATCCAGTACCCAAGTGGGAGAGCAGGCCGAAAGTACGTGGTAGGGAAGCGATCCAGGAAACAATGGCAACGATGAACCCAATTGTTACAGTCTGGCAGGCAATGGCATTGGTTTCGCCTCCGATGAGAGTGTTCACATACTTAGCTCCAAGAAGGACATGGAGAGCCTGGAGAGCTAGTCAGGCGACAGGTTATGGAACTGGGGAGTTGGCTGTACGCACTTGAATAAATGTATTGTTCAGAACGAACATGACGGCGGTAAACCACCACGCCCATTTCTTACCCCAGAACAACATCTGGCCAATATCACAAACATCCCGGACCTCGGGGTGCCGTAAACAGAATTGCCATAGGATGAGAGAACTGTGTAATATGTTGGTCGACTGGCTGGGTAGTAACGAGGGGTGGACGACCAGGCGATGCTGGCACTTACGTGTATAGAACGATGAGGGCTTGGACTACAGTGAGGATGAGGCTGCATGGAGCCTTAGTATGTACAACCTTTGCAGTAGACGTTGTCGGGTTGAGCAAGCTTACCCAGGTACTAATCCTAGTATACTATAAGACCATGGAAAACTCATAATGGCCTATCAATAAATCAGTGTCGCATCCCGAGTACAGAGGCACAATAAATGGCGGCTCGAGCCACGAATACGGAGAGGTGAGACAAGACATGGGAAAGATATTGTAACGAAGTACGCTCATTTGGCGGCTTGTGGATACGGGGCTTCACCAGTGCGATGACACAGCGATGGAATAATCAAGAGGAGATAATAAATGGAGATGTAGATAAAGTATTTAGTGTATTTTGGCCTGTCCTTACCAAGCAAATGTATTCGGAGAAGAGTAAAGCGGCGGTTTTCTGCCAACTGCAGGTGCGGTATTGAATAGCATGACCAGCCTCCTGAGCCAGCTGCTTCTCGAGGATGGCATCGCTGCTGAGACCACTGTCGGAGTCGTCGGGGCCGCCGGCGACGGGAGCGATGTGAGGAGCGATACGACGGCCAATGGACGTGTTCGGCCCACCGAACCAGGCCGACCAGCCACGGGGCGCGTCGACGACACGGGCATCGTATTGTGGACTGACATCCAGCCCGGCGTCTGTTTTGGTGCCGGTCATTTCGGTCCGGCCTTAGACGACAAGCACAGGCACAGGGGATCGAGGCCGCGAAGGAGGCCCGGGCACCACGAAACAATGCAGTGAATGAATGCTCAGATAGACAGGTTCGACAAGGCGCGCGCAGGGAAGACACCTAAGCTTGGGCAGGTAGGGTAGAGCGAGAGCGAAGGACGGCAGCAGACGGGTGTGACACTTCGCTTTCCTGGTCTCATACGCGTGGCCCAGGTACCTGACATGCAGAGAAAGTTAAAAAGCTGTGGGAAAAAAATGAAACAAAAAATAAGTTTCAGCTGAATATTTGCTGGCTATAAGCGACAGAGAACACAGGTGCCCCAGGGCTGCCCGTCTCGAGCACCCATGGGCCATGGCACATCTTGGATCACACCATCTCGGAGGCTCCGTCGATGCTAACGCGAAGAGGGCAGGCGAGAGGAAGACGGGCAGGGGCCGATCTCTGGGGGGCTCCACAGAGCTGGGAGAGGGCAGGCGAGTCGATCCTCCAAGTGCCCGGCTGGTTGTGCAGAAACGGCGGTGATATCATCTGTGCCTCTGAGGTGACGTGCTTGGGGCGCCTGAAGCGAGCCAAGTTGCCTTGCTCGGGTGAAGAAAGCGAAGAGGCGCCAGGGAACTGCCCAGCCGGGGCTAGCACAGGCCAAGCAAAGCTTACTTGCAGCCACCAGCATACCTAGCGTAATCGTTCTCCCGCTCTCGTCCTCTCACTCGCTGGAACCCTAGCCCAGCGACCTGCTCGTGCCTTGTTAGGTGCCTTAGGTGCCTTAGGTGCCCCCCAACACGCTACAAGTATGCCACCGTCACTGGCGCCAGGACCAACGGCTTCCACCAGCATCTACTAAGGTATGTAGGCCTCCTCCCACTCACCCCTGATATCATCTGCCAAACCCCGATAAAGAATGCAATATACGGAATGAACTATACTCTGGCACATCACCGAAAAGCAGTAGACAGATAGTCCTAGATGTTGCGCGAAACCGTCATTGCCCTCGCTTCAGCTTAGGGAAGGGGGGGTACACCAAGGCTTATTTATACGTTGGTGAGGATATGACGATATCGGTTGGTCAATACTATGCCCTTGGCAATCGACACAAGACTGGGAATGCCCTGCCCAGGAACATCTGCCGCCCCTAAAAGTCCTGGCATTCGGCTCATGACTTGGCCAGTTCCCAGGAGGAGGTAGAAACGTCGTTTTTCGCAGAGCACGTCTACACCGTACCTTTTCCGGGGCGCGGTCCAGCTGCGGCTCGAGCACACGTCATTTCACCGTCTCATCTCCGGGATAACATGATCCAACTCTCCCTCCGGGCAACGAGTTGCACATGGGGAGTGGGGAGTGATACGGTGCGGAGAGACCCGTACATCTGGGACTGGTGTCGGGCGGACGACTGGTGTGAGATTGAACCCGCAGAGCCACCGCGTTGCGCAGGTTGGATCGGCGGTTCTATCTAGATAGACGGCAGGTAACAGGTACTTAACCCAGGTCGGTACCATTCAAGCGTACAAGGTGAGACCGCCATGCCAGCCACGTGTTGGAATGGGGTTGCGTAGGGCTGGCTAAAACGGGCCATCGCAGATAATAGGGAGGGTTAAGGCAGGCAATTTGGACCGGGCTCGCCATGGAAAAGTAGAATTGGCCATACTAAGTAACTATCTAGTTAGTTAGTTAGTTGTCTCCTATTCGCGTAGTCTGCAGAGTTGTGCCCGCGTACAATAGCCGTGCGGCTAGGCTTAAAGCATTTGGCTTCGTCGTAGGCCATCTAGATAATAAGAAAGGTCGTGACAGTCCGTCCCCGTCGGCTACGAGTAGACCTACAGGAATGCAACTACACCCACCCTGGCTCAGTCTATTGTGCCCTCGATACGCAAATATACCTTCCTCAGCTTCGCTTCCACAAGTTTAGATTTTAATAATCCATGTCACCGTCGACGTGAGATTGCTACGCGCGCGAGGAACCGTTGAATGTATCACGATGCCAACTGGTCAGGCACAATGGGCATACGTACGTACAAGTGCACGGAAATCAGACATCATCTTGATTCCGCGACATCGAATTTCCCATCAGCGATCCCCGATGTGCGGAATATTACCCATGGCTCCAGATCGAGGTGGAAAATGCGCGAGCGTGTGTGTGTGTGTGTGACTCGCAATTCGGAATTCGGGTGCTTCAGAAAATCCGTTCATCGAAATATGCCACACCCAGGACGGGCTAGGGCCGTGTTTATTCCTTGACACGCGACTTCAGGATCACAGGCCTCGCACACGTACCACCTGCCTCATTGCTAGTAGATCTAGCATCGCCGGGCCCCCGTGTCTCGGCTCGGCGCGGGACTCCTAACCCCGTGTCCGCCGTCCATCCGCGTCTCTGGGCCCAGAAAAAACGTCGGTGTTGCCCTCGCCCGTACATACCAGTCTCGCATAATGCCAGACAGCCTGGATAGATGAGTGTCTGAGCTAACGTGGCAGAGCCGGTCCAACACAAGAAAAAGGTCAGATCACAACCGCGCCGAGCCGATTGGACCACTGTCCCCTAGCAACTAGAAAACGTGAAATCCATGCTCACGGTCCGACGCCGCACAAAATCTTGGTGCACGGTAGTGCAGCATGTTGCGGTCGGATCCCACGGCCCTATCATGGCGGCGGTTTATGAGTAATCGAATAATACAAGACCAACACAATGGTAAGGAGACACCAAGAGCGTTGCACGAGTCACCCTGGACTGTGCCGTGGACTCGTGGCTATAGCAGAGGCGTGCGACGACCAACGATCCATCTGGCAAACGACAGCGACGACGACTGGCTATTAATATCTGTGCCTCACGTCGAGCGCAGAAAGCCACCAGAAAAGGACAAACAGACTCGCGCCGCGCCCATGTCGGTGAGGGCAGCAAGATGACATGACCACTTGATGGACCGTGTCTTACAAGCAAGCGAAAGTTCTCGGCGGGGATCAGTGACGAGAAGGAATGGGGGAGGATGGGGAAATGTGGCGGACTGAGGGGTCCTTGGGGCTCGACTAGCCAAGGCAGGCCAAGTGCGGAGAAGCGGCAGGGAAGACGCCAGGAGCCGAGGGGGGGCGCCGCAAGGTGCCGGGGTTCATTTGTTGAAGAAGAAGAGCAAACGGCGAGTTGCCGGAAACAGTCTAGGCCACAGGGCATCGCAGACACGGTGCCGGACGGACAGGACGGAACGGGGAAAAAGCCACATGACTATTCAAGACCTAACTTAAGGCTAGTTAGTCCCATGGACATGAGCCTCCGATACCAGATCAGTGCGGATCTGGTCGAGTCCGGGGTTGTTGGCTAGACGACTTTTGCTGACTGATCCCCGATTCCGTAATTTAGAATCCCCAGACAGCGATTCGGCGCCCCATCTGTGCTGATCAGGCAGCGATATCGGGAATCGAGTCTGGATATGCTTGTGTTTGTGTTGTTGGTAATACCCGGGCTGAAACCCCAGGCGTTTACACTGCATGTGTATGTTTATTGGGAGCACTTAGTTATGCGCTCCGTTGGCGACGGATTCCCACGGATATTCCATCCCACGTGACACGAGGTAATTTCTGCAGGCTGGGTAGTCCAGGGAATGTCCTGTCCTTGCGTGTAAACGTAGCCGCTGGGTTGGGGGTAAGATCCATCGCCCGCGCATGCGGCATGGCTGACAAAACCGAACCATAGCCCGAACACTATTTGATCGACATAATTGAAGAAGCCAGCTGAACTGGGTTTAGCAGGGAAACCAACGGCTCCAGTACCGGAGTCTGTGTATGCGTGGAACATTTTGCATGACCATCCTGGACTTCAGGGCCTTGTTCGTCGGCTTGCTTCTCTTTGTCTTCTTCTCTCCTCCGGGTGTCCTGTCCGTCTGACCCGTCAACCTCTTATTTTCACGAGTGTCGTTCGTTGGCGTGGCGTTTCTGCGCTCTATAGATTTGCTACAATGACCTTCGCGAATGATGTTTGTATGTCAGCCTTACATTTCCTTCTTCCCGCGTCCGGCTCTTCCAGAAACTTGCATAGACCATCACGTCGTCGCCATGAGCTCGCGGCGGCAGCAAACTCATCGGACTCGCACAAGGAGAAAGAGTTCCGAGGGGGATTCGACGATGCAAATGGTCACGGCTAACAAGACGTCTCAGCCGACAACGAGAAAGGAGAGGGGGTGATCCCGAGCAACAACACCTATCATCCGGGTATTATCGACTCCGACTATGATGAACACACTGTCCAGTGCCCGCCGCACACCACCGAACGAAAACGTGAGTAATTGCTTGAAACCAGTCACTCGCAATATAGAATCTCCTCCTGAGAAAAGTCACTCGCGCTCCCAAAATTTTCGTACAGGTCAATGTACAAATCAGCGGTAACTGACGTCAGATTCTGCAGTAATGACCAGGATCGACTGGTATATCCTCCCCTTCGTCAGCATCATGTACCTCCTGGCCTTCTTAGACCGAGTGAACATAGCAAACGCTCGAGCCTTCAACTTAGAAAAGGACCTCGATCTGGAGAAGACGGATTACAACACAGGTAAGGGAGCTTTTAAACGCCGCCGGCGAAGCAGACCCGGTGTTCCGTCCTATTTGTCCTGGCTTGCGGCTGACAACATGCCCACACAACCCTCCAGCCCTGACGATCTTTTTCGTCCCCTATATCTTCTTCGAGATCCCCAGCAACATCCTCCTGAAGCGTTTCTCGGCCCGCGTGTGGCTGTCGGGGTGCATGTTCCTCTTTGGGCTCGTTTCCATCTTCCAGGGACTCGTTCAGAACTATTCTGGTCTTGTACGTAGGTTAGAGATACGTGAAATTACCGTGATAGATGGTGACACGTAAACCCTCCTCGCGTTGTCGGGCCTCTTCGCTCACATCCGACGCAGCTTGTCACTCGGTTCTTCCTGGGCGTCTTCGAGACCGGCATGTTTCCAGGTAAGAGAAATTAGCCCTGGCTACGGCTTAATGACAATATGATATGGCCTTTGAGGCTGACCGTGCTCTTATAGGCTGTTTCTACCTCATTAGTATGTGGTATAAGAGGAGTGAGGCCCAGAAGCGGTATTCGCTGTTTTTCTCCTCCACGTCGCTTGCTGGTGCCTTCGGTGGCCTTCTTGCTTCAGCAATTGGTAAACGTATGTTATTGACATCAAGTACATGTGGATTGGGCCTCGCAGCTGATATCGTGACTAGTCCATGGCACACGAGGCTATTCGGGTTGGCGATGGATCTTCATCCTCGAAGGTACTCTCACTGCGCTCATTGCGATAATCTTTTTCTTCGTCTTTCCCGTCTTGTAAGTTTTTTTTTCCTCCAGTCTCAATACCATGTCGACCTTGCTGACCGGCAACCAGCCCCGAGGAGGCCAAGTGGTTAACCGAAGAGGAGCGAACGTACGTTAAGGCCCGTCTCAGGGCTGACCAGGGCAACAATGCGGCCGAGCGCAAGACCTCGCTCCGCGACGTGCTCAACGTCATGAAGGACCACCGCGTCTGGCTGGGCGGCTTCATGTACTTGGGATTGATCGTGCCGGCCTACAGCTATGCCTTCTTCGCGCCGACCATTATCAGGACCTATAACTACGGCGCGATCCAAACACAGCTGCACTCTGTGCCGCCGTGGGCGGCGTCTTTTGTCTTCTCGCTGCTCGTGGCGACGTTGTCTGACTGGACGCGCCACCGCGCGTTCTTCGCCATCGCGCCATTAGTCATCACCATCGCAGGCTTCGCCGTTTTACTTTCAGTTCACACGAACACGATGGTCGAGTATGCTGTGCTACACCTCGTCACGATAGGCACGTACGGCGTCCTGCCTATCATCGTCTGCTGGTTCCAGATGAATCTAGGTGGGCACCATCGTCGGTCGATCGGCGCAGCATGGCAGATTGGCTTTGGAAACCTGTAAGAACCCCAACCTGAACCCCCAACCGCTCTCCCACTGCATGGGCTCCCATCCTGTTAATCAAGAAGACTAACATTTTGTCTCCTCTTAGCGGTGGTATCATCGCTACATACATCTTCCTCGATAGCGACGCCCCTTACTTCACAAAGGGCTACGCCATATGTCTGGGCTTCGTTATCTTAAGCGCTCTGGCCTCAGCCCTCTACTTTGTCTCCATTCACATTGAGAACAGGAGGAGGGCCAAGATGGTCACCAACATCGGCCTCTCCGAGCATGAGAAGACAGAGATGGGTGACCTGAATCCCGAGTTCAGATACATGTATTAAAGGCAGGACTCCTTCAAGACAAGGCGTACTGACCATAATCTTGGCATTTTGCGCTTGTTTCTTTCACCCGGCTCTTACCCGGGAAAAATTGGCTAGCTTAGAGCAACGACAGTGTTTTAGGGTATCATGAGGATATATCTACTATGTAGTAACATATGTGACTTGAGGTCACCAGAGACCGTATTCCCTGAGCTAGCTGCCTGGGAGATCCCGTCTATCGACTGCCAGCAAGGGAGCGATGTAGCAAAGACTGACCGCTTTTATTTATTTGTATACTGTTATTATTTGTTGTAGATACTATCATATCTCGTAGATAACTGGCACGGAAGACAGTACAGCGTAGCCATCAAAATAGGCATTTGCTTCGCGTGACAATTGATAGCAGAATTGATAGCAGATATAGGACCTTGCCGAAAATCGAATGCTTCCGTTGAAACGGTGTAAAAGAGAAAGGAAGGCTTGAGCTCGAGATCAAGAAACTGTATTATTCAACTACCCTCTTAAAACGCCATATCCACATCTAACGTTGCGGGTCCATTTCTGCATCGTGGCGGCCATCTTGAAACTCCAGTATCGAGGGGGAGTTCACCAGCGAACAGTGGGTGCTATAACAATCAAAGCATCGCTCCTAAGTGAAACGCCCAATAAAACGTATGCTTCTTGGTTTTTTTGTTTTAATCTAATGTCCGCCTTTTCGATCCATTTCAGCATCTATGTCTCGTTCAACCATTTCAATAGAACTTAGGCTTGGAAATCGTTTACTGAAATCCTGAATATAGTCCTCTTTTTCCTGAAAAGTCATATCCAACGATGGTTGCCCGGGTAAACCAACCGCCACCAGCTGGTCCGAGCTGGCTCGAAAAGCATGACTCGATGGAAGATATTGCTTAGTTGGAGACCGACGGCCACCTGTCGGAAGGTTGTTCAAGTGCGTGGGCTTAGGAGCGGGATTCGGTTTAACAGGCGGCACCGGCCGGCTAAACGAGCTGGAGCCTTGGCCGTTGGACCGAACTCGTGCAAGAGCCTCAGATGAGCTGGTAGGAGGCTTTGGCGGCGGACCATGAGCGCCGATGGATCTATGCGGGAGCTCCGGCAACTCTTTCTCTTCACGGCTTCTCACTAATGCCTCGTCTGAGAATTTGCCGTATCCTGAGGCGGTACGCTGAACATTCTGAGATGACTTTTGCGACTCTCCTAGCAAGGTCTGGACCCGGTTTTGTATACTCGAGGCTCGCGAAACACCGCCTATGCTTCTTGGGAGTGGGGCGAGGGCAGAGTCGCCGGCCTCACGTGCCGCTAGTTTTTGCTTGTATTCAGCTGCTGCCGCTTCTACTCTTCGCTCCTCATCGGCAAGACTCTGTGCTTCAAGCTCTCGTCGCTTTTCTGGGCTCAGTTCTGTTTCAGTTGGGAAATGTCCATCATCACTGCGTCCGTCGGTAGCCTCTGACCCAGCAATAGGTGTTAGATTATAACTATCCTTCTCTTTCAAAGGTGACGGTGTCCGCACAGAAGAGCCTGTGGGATTCCCTTCGAAGCGCTTAAAGGCATCTCCGAATTTCCCTGCGATGATGTTCTTTGTACCTGACAATGAACTCAGGCTTGAACGTTTGCTGTGGTGCTTGGAACTTCTATCCTTTTTCCTGCCATCATGATCCTCCATAGTCCGCAAAAATTCAACATTGGACTCAATGGTACTGTCGTCTTGAGGATCAATCCTCGGAGAGCTTGTATTGGGAGAGATTTTGGGTGAGGGGTGACCGGGCGTACGCGATGGTTTAATTGCCGCCTCGCGCTCACGAAGATAATCCATGCTAGACTCGAGGTACATACTAGCTGGCCTTGATCGTCCAGTGTTTGATGAGGGCTTCACTAGAGATTCTAGTTGCTCGGGGCTCGGCCGTCTAAGTTCTAGGGACGGCCGTGAGGAGGATGCGTGCCCAGTCAAAGCAGACTGTGAATGCGCCGATGGAATTCGGGGACTAGGAGAAGGCCGGGGAACTTGGATTGTATCCAACCTGACTTGGTTCGAAATAGGCACATCTTGCTGCCTAGGTAAACTTGTTGAGCGGTGTTGGTCTGTTGGCGGGAATCGGTTGACCCGAAAATATTCACGACTCTGCATATCAAGGTGAGGACTTGTCATAGTTCCAGTAGAAACCATATTTGGCCGGCTTGGAGTCTCTTGCTTTGGCTGAGGTAGGGAAGATGAAATAGCCTGAAGTTCGGGGTTGTTGGAGATGATCGTAGAGGCTTTACTTTTTTCTGTTATTGGCTTGGGTGGGGCAGAGGCAGGTTTGTGAGATGACCCCGGTGGTGGTGATGGCCGAGCTGGCTCAGCTGTAACGGCTGCGGATTGTACGCGACCAATGTCAGTATTCTGCCTGTGGCTCTCCGAGGCCGGACCAGACTTCGCCAGAGGTCTCACAAAAGCTTCGTCGGCAAGGTGTTCTGCAACCCGTTGATTGAGCGGCTGTGTTGGTCCGCTCGACGGGGCCTGTGGTGAGCTTGGGCTATCAAAGTCGAAATTGGCCCCATGGTCATGCAAGAGAGAAAATTGATCAAGCGTTGGGAAGCGAGAGGACAATTCATCACTCTCAGACTTTGCTCCTGATCTAGAATCAAGAGCAGCGAAAGGATCGCCAACAGTGACTTTCGTATGGGCCTGTGACGGCGCAACCTGGTTAGAAGCAGTTGGTCTACCCCGGCGCATAGGCGTTATCTCAGGAATTGCTTGGGCTTGTTGTTGTGGGGGTGGCGAGTACACAGCACCCACGGCGGGTGTACTGCCAGTCTTGCGTTCTGGCGGAAGCTGCTTCTCTCCTTTCTGGGGCTCTGACGATTGCGAGTGATTTGAGTAGATCTATCGTGTGTGTTAGTAAACCCTTCAAATACACGAGAGGGCGACCAACATTAGGTATGGGCACCTCACGGCCCTGCATTGCGCAACTTTCTTTAAGCACCTGGTATATGTTCGGTCTAGATGTTTGATTTTCTCGCAGCATGGAAGCTAGGCATATCAGTACGAGAGTGTGGCAATCAGGGCCGGGCGACTTACCAATCAACTGTTTCAGTCTATCGGAGAAAGCAGGGTGACTAGGGAATCGATAACTCGCGTTCAAGATGGCAAGTTGACCCTGATCCTCAAAAGGGGTTGTGTAGTAGCAGAGCTTGTATAGAAGCACGCCCAGGGCCCAAATATCCGATTTCTCGTCTATCGGTTGTTTTCTGTACACATCGACCATCTCCGGACTTCGATATTGCATCGTAGTGTGCTTCTGGATGTCCTCGTCTATTAACCTGCAATCCACCACCGTTTGAGGAGCTGGCCTAGGCGTCGCTGCCGAGCCAAAATCGCATAGCTTGAACTTCCTCTTCGATCCATGCATGGTAATCAAAACATTCTCTACTTTTAGGTCCCGGTGGAGCAATGGTGGTTTGAGGTAATGCATACAAGCTACGCCCTCGGCAATGTCAGAGAAGATGTTCAAGATTTCGGGCTCCGTCAGACGATGTTGCAAGCGGGTGTTCATGAAGTCGATCAGGCCTCCGCCGTCGCAATATTCCATAAGCAGAAATACCTCATAGCCCCCGCCCTTCAGCTCCGAGGCGTGCGAGTCCAGATAGGTCACAATATGGCGGTGTCCCTTCAATCGTTTCATCGTCTCGACCTCGGTCCGCATGGCACGCAATGTCTCCTTGTCTGGCACGGCTACCCTCTTCAGGACGGCCTGGTCGGTGCCATCGACGGGCCGAGGTAGCCTGACGAGGTAGACATGCGCAAACCCGCCCTCGGAGAGATACCTCTGGATAATAACCCTGTGCTCACCGACTTGGATCTTGGTCCCTGACACGAAGGTGCCGGCGGGCGCGGCGGGGTTTTGCACCGACACGGGCAGCTGAGGCGGCTGCCCGTGGTGGGCCATGGCCATGGGGCTGTTGTAGGAGGCCATGGGAGCAAGATGGCGTCGTCGCGGTCGTTGCTAGGGTCACGGTTGGATGGGAGCGTGGGTGCTTCAGCGGCGGCAGACGGCGGAGACGGAGACGGTGACGGAGATGGTGACGGTGACGGTGACGGTGACGGTGGAGGACGGCTCGGCACGGCACAGACAGGCTTCACGATTGTAG
Source organism: Xylaria palmicola (assembly GCA_022385595.1). Taxonomy (NCBI): domain Eukaryota; kingdom Fungi; phylum Ascomycota; class Sordariomycetes; order Xylariales; family Xylariaceae; genus Xylaria; species Xylaria palmicola. Next base: position 544,227 of record MU281333.1, on the reverse strand, counting down.
CATGGGAGCGATGAGACCGGGGCACCGAGTCTATATCGGGTGCATCTCTTCTGCAGGTCGGCCAGGTCCAAGCAAAGGAGCGACAAAAGAATCGGTGGAGGGGAGTGAGTTGTCGGGTCGAGAAGCGACACCTTGGCGCATATGGGTTCGCTATGTGTCGCTGGCTCGATCTTGCGAGTGCCGGCTATAGCAGGCAGGTATCCGTACACCGTATCTAGTGAGTAGCAGGTTTGGGATAGGTGGTATCAGATCCATAGGTAGCGCCAGTACAGTGGCCAATAGGTGCCGATCAGGGTGCCTGCCAGGCCCTGCCTGCTGCATGCGTGACGACAATGCTGTACCTCGATGTTGCAGGTTCGGGACGGACCAATGACTTGATGCCAACCGAATTAGCGCTCCCGGCTGTTTGACACCTGGTAGGTAGCGTCCCTGCGCCGGGACAAGGGGCCAACACGTAGCTACTGTGCTAGGTACCTAACTAAGTACTTAGTATCTATCTAAGCTCCCTGGTACTTAGGTAGGTGAGTGACGTCGTAGCAAACAACAGCCTATTGTATTTTGTATTGAAGTCATCGTCATCCCAAGGGTGAGCACTCAACTTAACTACCTAGGTACCTAGGTACGTTAACTAAAAGGTAAGCACCAGAGTGCTTCAGCTCGAGTTTCCCGTCACTATCATCCGCGTTGTTCAGCCTTTCTGATCACCATTTTCTTGGTCCTGCAAGTGTCACGGCTAAAGCATGGTATCTTCTCTCGTGACGGGCGAATCAGCTCTGCCCAGTACCTGGTATACTGGTTCATCAGGTGCTTGCCAAGCCATGCCATGAGGTCTCATCGAACACGAAACAATTGGCCATTCGTCCAACTATCGGGTGCGTTCACCAGTGAATAAAAAACTTAAGAAAAAAAAAAACCCTTGCCCAGTCTCAACCCTACTCGATAACCGGCCAGCGCAGAGGGTCCGAGGGGCCTTCACCGGGCAGAGCATCACACGATAGATATTCCCTGTCCCTCCCGTGAGCGGTGCCGAGTCCCCGTTATCTTAACATCCATCATGTGGACGAACTCGCCTCTCCCAAGAGCCGCAGTTAGGGATCCCCAATCCTGCTCAAAATGGGGCTTGTCATGTAGGCCGGGATCAGTTTTGGCATGGACAAAAGCTTATCTTGAATCCAAGTGTACCGCGTCGTGAACCACATGGACCACATGGATGGATCTATGATGTCCCGTTTCTGGATACCGATGGGATCCTCGACATGTCACGCAGCAAGGAGCCAGGCGCGCTGGGCCGTAGTCTGGACCACCTCCCAATGCGGATAGGTCTATTCGATGTGCGTGTGATGATGCTTCTTCTCATTGCGCATCCGCAGCCAGTCTAGTTCTCCGACATAGGTATCATTACATGTCTCTACTTCGGCTAGAAACCGCGCACCTAAACTGGTAACTAACTTCCGGCGCATCATGCGTGGCTCGCCGTCACTGATGAGGATATTGATATGTCCCAGTTGGTCGAGCGCATTGTAACGAATGGCCAGACGCATCAGGACCGGGTCAAGACTGGTCATGACCTGATTTTCTGTAACCGTGAGCTCGAAACCGCTGGCAGAATGGAGGATTGAGTGGTCTGGGATGAAAAACATTGATCTGGCGCTCATGGGCGTCATCAGCCATGCGCCGTGTCGTAGCACGACCTCTCTTCCAAGCCTGCAGACGCTAGCCATGACAGGCATGCCGGAGGCTGTGGCACGGCGACGGCCGTGGCCCATCACATTCGAGTTTATGATTTTGAGCCAGTTCCCACTGCGACATTCATGGTCAACAGTTGCCATCTGGGGCATGATATTAAGTGTTTTGCGTGTATGCGAGGACTCTAACCTGCGCAAAAGCCCGGACTCAGAGCACTGCGAAAAATCAAGCTTGGGGTTACTTACGACATGAATCTGCAACTCATATGGCAGCTTCTCAAACCAGCAGAATCTGCCTTCGACATCCGACTCCAAGCTTGGCTCTGCCATCTCGAGTTCATCAAACCGTATAGCCAAGCCGTCCGGAGTAGACTCTGTCGGTGTGATTTTGCTGGCAATAGTGGCGTATTACAAATTCCTTTCTTTCCCTGATATAAAATAAGTCAGGCTCTGTCATCGAAGCAAAGAAATGGCTGGAATATTACCGTTCTAGCAAGGGCGGCTCACTCGATTTGGTTCCTAGGGCTGGGCCTGCAATCTTATTTTGCGAGGACGAGGCCGCAGCAGCAGCGAGAATACCCGCCAGGGACGGGTTGCGATAATTGTTTAGAAAACCACACTATTAGAAAGTGGTGTCATGGATTTTAAGATGCAGTATATGGGGCTAGCTTGCGGTTGTGTTTCTTCTGCACGCGAGTGTGTTTGTTAGTGAAAGAGGCCTCGCAAATACTCGTGCGGGATAACAAGAAAGAAAGAACCACAACTGGCCAAAGCTAGAAAGAGGGGAATCGAGAATATTGAAGGTATGGTAACATGCATACAGATCAAGCTTTGTGGGTAAACATGTAAACGGGCCTTGTAGTTGTACTAAACCACGTTAATTATTCGTGACATATCGATGGGCAACAAATACAGGTCAACAGAAAACAATGGTATCATGTCACATGAAAGATCGTGAAGGCAGGGAAGGCTAAAATTATCATAATTGTTGTGAATGCTTCGATTATTGTCAGAGATAACCGCAACTCCAGATGAATGGTACAGAGAGCTACCTACACATAGGGCAGTGCCAATGGAAATCTATATCCCCCCCTCATAGCCCTCATTATACACTCAGCTCGACCCCGAGCCACCTTCATTATGACCCCTACCGTTACCACTACTAGATTTTCCTGAGTTGTTGCCATCCAGCAAGAGTTTCGGCTTAATGTAATCCTCGTCAAGTTGTCGAAATAACGCTTGAGGATCTTGAGTGGTGAATAGTTGCTTAAGTGCTGTTCGGGTGGAGAGTGGAGGAGCGGGCCGCTGGCCTGATGTTGGGTATGAGAATACGCCTTCGTCATCGGATACACCACTCGGGGTCAAGACTGGGCTCGACCTTCTTCCCGGCGATCTGCGCGCGGGAGGGGGGAGGTCCGATGTATCTATATCGCTCCCAATCTCCGAATCTGTTAAGCTGGCTGATTGCCCCAGTAAATCTGATCTCACTGGTTCATCACCTACTGTAGGGCGCGAGCTCTTTCGGCTTAAGCTGGTAGCACGCGAGTGTGGCATTGGCGAACGATGGCCTGACACATAGCTGCCCCGCTCAGGGCCAGTATTGCGTCTATCATCGATAGAATCAATTCTATCCATGCGTACTGACCCGTTCCTTGGCCGCGGGTTGAAACCGAAGCCGGTACCAGACCTTTTATAGTAAGACCCGCCGGGGGTTGCTTCGATATCAAATTCGTCGTCACTATCAGCCTCTTCTACAACGCCAGTCCTGATCCCCAGAATTTCCAACATTCGGGCCGTAGTTCCACCGAAAATAATCACGGTAAGCACTACTACAACCAGGACTGTAGCTTTTAGGGCGTAGGAATTGTCGCCAGATAGAAGGGCTGCTAGGGCCACACCGACAGCACCACGCAAGCCAGCCCAGAAGAGCATAGCTTGATAGCTGTATGGCAGCTCGTCATCTACTTCCCTACCCTGACGACGAGCTCGGTAATGATGGTACCAGTTAATGGCCTTGGATAGGGGGAAAACTGCAACCCATCGTGCTGCGCACACTGAGACTACGGTGACGATAATAAGTAGTGGTTGGAATTGCAGTTCGTTGTCCGTGAAGAGCGATAGGCCGAGATAAATAAAGATGAAATTCTCCGACAATTGCGCCATGATCTGGAAAAAGTATTTAGTGCTGAGCTGTGTACGCCGAGACATGTTGAAGTAGGCGTAATGCTTCAAAGTGATACCACAGAACAGCAGAGAAACAATGCCTAGTCAATCTTAGTAGGGCTTCTTCCTGGATTACGGGCGCGCGAAATAGATTTACCTGACATTCTCACGGCTTGTGAAAAGAAGTAGCTCGCATAGGTGATCAAAACAATCAAGCATGTCTCGATATGTGGATACCTCCTTACGTAGGTAAACTTGAGAACCAGGGCTGTGCCGACACCCACTACGACACCAATACCCAAGCTTCCAAAGAAGCTCAGTAAAAAGGTGCCTATACCCTTAATGAAACTCAAGAATCCGTAAGCGCTAGCATCCTCGCCCCTGTATTGCTGTGCTGTCTCGAAAATAACAATTGCGATGGCGTCGTTGAGGATAGATTCGCCAAAGATGATAGTATATAGCTTCGGATCAACCTTGTACGTGTTGAAAATAGCCAAAATCGTTACGGGGTCAGTAGCGGACAAGGTCGCGCCAACCGAGATAGCATCGTTGAAGGACATGTCGAAGCCCTGGGGTATCCGTGTGTACAGCCATAGCAGAAGCCCGATAACGACGGCAGACAAGAATGTGCCAGCAAAGGCAAAGACCAATATGGTACCGATATTTCGAAAGAAGTTGGCTTGGTGTAGCTCGTAGCCGGAATTGAGGATGATGGGCGGCAGGAGGAGATTGAAGAAAATCTGATAGTCGAAACTGATGAGGGTTGGGATACTAGAGTCAGAGCTGACCCGGAGGATCAGGCCCACGGTCATTCCTAGCACACGCAGTCAGACTTCGTCATCGTCGGCGTCGCTTCTTCGGCGGGGGTTTGCAACGAACCAGCAAAGATGGAGATGACGGTTTCGTGGACGGCCTGGACCTTCTTCTGCTGCAGCGTGTAGCTGGTGAAGAAGGCTATTATCAAGAGCACAATGGAAATGAAGAGGGCCCATGACGAGGTGATTTCCTTCTCCCCGGAATCCTTTTCTACAGCAGTCGTTAGACGGGTGGGCTCGAAGCAGCGGGGGGTGCGGCACTCATACCACCGGGATCCTGCTCTTCGTCGGCACGTCCTAGGAGACACACGCATCAGTCCATATTCTCTGCCGTGGGTGCGCGGGAGGGGGCATACTGGCAAGCTCCAGGCCGAAGCTGGCGAGCTGCGACAACGCCTGCATGTTTGCGACGCTGTTCCGGATTCGTGTTCTGCGCTGACCGGCGCGCTATGACGCTATAACGGCGGTTTGCCACGGCATCAAATGCTGGCGGGTGACGGAATCATCGGGATCAGAAGGCTTCGCTGGTGGGAACTGGAGGCAGCCGGGCAGGTTGGCAACGATTAAAACTCGATTCTATGGCAGTATGACCCAGGTAAGGTTGGGTAGGCTGCCTATTGGGATGGGCGGAGAACGAACTGAGTGCGACGGCGTTCATCCTTCCAATTTTTGGCAGTTGATCGGTCGCTGCTGACTGCTTGGTCCAGCTAGATACGTAAGTAACTTAGAGGTAGTCTACCACTTCTATAGCGTGTCCCAGCTTACCTAGTTGGGCTTAGCATATGTATGTACTCGCCTGCTTTTCTACCTATCTAGGGCCTAAGGTATTACCTGGTATTATACTACCACGACTTACGCAGAATTATCAAACGCTCTCCGTGGAAGTCATAAACCGGGCAGTGGTAGTGTCGCTTGTGTTGGTGCTAGCCCATCCCGTCAATCAATCAATTGAATGGCTGAATCAGACGTCACGGACTTCTTGTCTTAGTGCCGGCTCTCATCAGCAGCCATTGACTCCCAACGTTCTATCATAGAACGGTCACTTTCGACCGAGTTACGGTGGACCCCCATGCCAGACGAAAAGCCAGGAACTGGTTGTGTTCATCATAGCACGCTCAAGTCAAGTTATCATCTCGGTAAACCCCAGATAGGCCAGAGCACCCTGCACGTTATGACGAGGCCGTGCCAACCCCCGTCGGCCTCCGGCACGAAGGGCGCAGTGACTTCGGTTCGCAAAACATTATCGCTCTCATTTATAAATACCATTACATATCAAATCCCCATTCATCAACACGATCTCCTCTAATAGGAATATTGTATTTGCTTATAAGATATTTCGCCTAATTTAGGACACTTCCGAACTACCTAAGGCAATGCGTCAAACTTAGGCGCCAGTAGGTTTAATATTATCATATGTAGGTACACTGTCTATCTTCGTTGTGGCATGTAACTAATTATACTACAACCTGTTCCTTAAAAGTTGACTCACAAGGTGGTGCAGCCTTAGTAGTCTTCGTACCTACAGGTGCTTGGATAGACACCTAGGCTGCACCATTTATTTTTAGTTCTGTGCCTAATCAAAACAGCAAAGGTAGGTTTACCCCCTACTAACCTACTAAGTACGTAGGTATCCTGTTACGGTGTTCATAGCAAGACTTCACAGTTTGCCGCTGCAAGTGACACTTGAAGTGCTTGAGGGTAGGTAGGTAACCGGTAACCTCTATAAACTATAAACTCAAAGAAAGACGCTAAGCCCAATTTGTGGTAAACATAAAACGTGTCCAGCTTGAAACAGGCACCAGCCCCAGGTACTGCCATGTGAGTGGATTAGATAACTAGAGGGCCCACTCATGTAGTGCTGAACCCCTCCCTTACGTCCGTACCAAATCCAGGCTGGCCTGACGTTGGAGGTAATAACGTACTGGGTTAGCACACGTGAGTTGTGGCTCGTTTTCCTGGTGTCCCAACCAAGTCCGCGCAATCTTTTCCCACACAATCCACCTTGACACTGCCCTCACAGAACTCGTTCGTTTTGTCACCACGTCGCTTGGATCCGACACCACTTTCCCGCTCGCTGACCGCTCCGAGACGAGGCCAAAATGAGTGACGCCGCAGCGACTGAGGCCGAGAAGAATGTAAGAACACATGGACGCCGACTTGGGCCACCAACATGTCTTTCTGGTGGGCTCCCGCCATAATATGACGCTCACGCCCATGCTCACGCCCTCGCCCTCGCCCTCGCCCTCGCCCTCGCCTCCGCTCCCAAGCACCAACAGGGCTCCGGCTAACAGTGTGCGCTGCCAACAGATCGAGATATGGAAGGTCAAGAAACTGATCAAGCGCCTCGAGGCTGCTCGGGGTAATGGAACCAGCATGATTTCCCTGATCATTCGTATGCACTTTACCCCTCCCCCGCTCCACACCCACACCGTTGCTGATGGCCGAATGCTAGCACCCAAGGATCAGATTTCACGCATCTCCAAGATGTTGGCCGAAGAATATGTATGTTGCTCCGCCACCCCACCCCTCCCCTCCCCCGGCCTGCCTCGTCGCGGACGTCGTCGTCGTCCTCTTCGAGCAGGCGCCTACGCTGAAGATCTGTCGGTTAACCGTATCGTCCAGGGCACTGCCTCCAACATTAAATCCCGTGTCAACCGACAGTCCGTGCTCTCTGCCATTACCTCGACCCAGCAGCGTCTCAAGCTGTACAACAAGGTTCCTCCTAATGGACTTGTCGTCTACTGCGGTGAAATCCTGACGTCCGAGGGTAAAGAGCGAAAGGTGAACATTGACTTCGAGCCGTTTAAGCCCATCAACACCTCGCTGTACCTTTGCGACAATAAGTTCCATACCGAGGCCCTGGCCGAACTGCTCGAGTCGGACCAGAAGTTTGGCTTTATTGTCATGGATGGCAATGGCGCGCTTTTTGGCACATTAAGTGGTAACACCCGCGATGTCGTTCACAAATTCTCCGTGGATCTTCCCAAGAAGCACGGCCGTGGTGGACAGTCTGCCCTTCGTTTTGCTCGTCTCCGAGAGGAAAAGCGACACAACTACGTGCGCAAAGTCGCTGAACTGGCAGTGCAGAACTTCATCACTGCCGACAAGCCCAATGTGGCTGGCCTGATTCTGGCAGGGTCTGCTGACTTCAAGAACGATCTGAACGGCTCAGACATGTTTGACAATCGGCTACAGTCGAAAGTTATCAAAGTTGTTGATGTATCCTACGGTGGCGAGAACGGCTTCAACCAAGCTATTGAGTTGTCTTCCGAGACTCTCGGCAACGTCAAGTTCATCCAGGAGAAGAAGCTCATTGGGAAGTACTTCGAAGAGATCAGCCAGGACACCGGTAAGGTCTGCTACGGTATTGAAGACACCCTCAAAGCTCTCGAATTAGGAGCCGTGGAAGTTTTGATAGTTTTTGAAAATCTCGAGATCACTCGATGGGTGTTGAAGGATTCCAACGGTTCTGAGATTGTTCTGCACCTCACCAAACAGCAAGAAGTTGGTGACCGCGCTATGTTCATGGACAAAGAGACCGGCCAAGAGATGGAAGTTGTCTCTCAAGACTCTTTCCTGGAGTGGATCGCTGAACATTACAAGGACTTCGGTACGAACCTGGAGTTTGTGTCGGATAGATCGACCGAGGGCAACCAATTCGTGAAGGGCTTTGGCGGTATCGGTGGAATTCTGCGTTACAAGGTGAACTTCGAGCAACTAGCTGAAGTAGATGACGATGATGACTACTATGACGATTGACAGGTCAGTCAATTCCCTCAAAATTAAAAAAGTTGCTCATTTTAAAGCCCGTCGGGTCTACATTGGGACCACCTGTCGAGATTGACCGTTGCCGCCTCCGAAACTATCCCTCGTGCCCGCTTCCCTTCAAGACGGGCCAGTCACTGACTAACAGCCTGATAGTTTGACGAGTCCCTCGTAAGCAACGAGGGACGCTCTCAAGCAGTCACGTTCAAGCAGGCACCTGAAGAGGAGGCAAAGCGCACATTGCCACAAGGACCCGTCGAGGAGGCAGAAGCAAGCCCAGCGCCGAGAGCAATGAGCACGTCGTATGCTCGACGGCGACTCCAAAAGACGGGGCCGGCGAATTCGGAGCATACCGCCAAGCAGGTCGCGACGCCCAGCCCGCTTCGGTCCATGATGATGGCTTGAGTCTCCCCCAGGGTGGAATAGAGGTTCGTTGCATGCCATGATGCGTCTGCGCAGCGTATGACTTAACTAACTAGTTGGCCAGATGCAACCTAGGTGTCCAAGGAAAGCGCCAGATTCAGCTACCATGCATCTCTACACTATACATGTGTACAATCTGGACATGAGGCTCCCAAAAGGCCGTGCGCTCTTCTTGGACTTGTGGTTTCTGCTTCGTCAGGCTGAAAATGAAAAGTGTCGTACCCTCCCATGCTTCCCGGCCAGGGTGATGTCAACGATAACATGGTAGTGGCGCGGAGGGATATTTCTATAGCGCTCTTTCAGGTCAGATTGCAATTGAATTAATTAGTCGCTCGTTACCCGTAGCAAATCCCGATGCCCTCGGCGTGATAAGTGCTGCTGCGAAGTAATTGCATAGATATCGTCATGCACGTCTATATGCAACCCGGCCGTCTGGGACCCGAGAGGTGGACGGTCGGGTGTTGGCTAGGAGTGCAGGTGGGGGGGGCCTCCGATAGGCCGAACATCGCAATGAAAATTCCGACCACTCGGGGCCGACAATGCCTGGGCTGGAAATCCATACCTTGGGCCTAACGCTAGCTCAGTAGATCCCGGAGTACGTAGATGGGCAGCACCTTTTTGACACTGCAAGTGTCGCCTACGGCCAAGAGAGCCGTCAGTAGAGACTCATCTTTTCCGCCTGCGTATCGTATAAGTATAGGAGGTCGGGGCCACGACGTCCGAGTACCGCTAAGGGGCTTCCGTTCCCCTGGTTCCGTACCCGCCATCTAGATCCAGGCCATTCATTGCGTAGACCTACGACCTACGCTCCCGCCATGGAAGCGAGTGCGCAGGCTGGCTCTGGCGGGCCCAAGCCTGTGGTCTGTTTCCTGGGGCCGGTCTCGTCGTATACACACCAGGTATGAGAAGACGGGCTAACTCACGGGTGGTGTGATCATGTCGTCAACACGCCTTCGCCTCCCCATCTCGTGCCGGACGACTCTGCTGACCAGTCCTCACGCACCGCTCGCGTAGGCCACGCTGAAGACTTTCCCCGCCGACCAGTATGAGCTGATGCCCGTGACCACGATCAAGGGTACGCACAAAAACTGCAAAAAGGCCCCTTTCTGTATGCCCGCGGGGAACGTCTGGCTGATTTTTTTGATGACGCGCCGAAGATATCTTCGACACGACGCAGGCGGGCGCCGCCACGTACGGCGTGGTGCCCTTTGAGAACTCGACTAACGGGTCCGTCGTGTTCACGCTGGACCACTTCGCCGACCGGTCGGGCGTGTACGGGGGCCTGAACGTGTGCGGGGAGATCTATCTGGACGTGCACCACTGCCTGCTCGGCCACGCCGCGCCCTCGCCCTCACCCCCCGCAGAGACGGGCGCAGAAGATAGCGGGGGCGCGCCCCCGACGACGACGACGGCGCAACACGCGCCGTCCCCGTCCCGGCCGCTACATCCCATCTCGCACGTGCGCCGCGTGTACAGCCACCCGCAGGCCTTCGGGCAGTGCACGGCGTTCCTGGGCGCCTGGCTGCGCGGCGTCGAGACGGTCGACGTGAGCAGCACGAGCCGGGCGGCCGAGCTCGCGCTCGCGGACGCGTCGGGCGAGAGCGCGGCCATCAGCTCCGCCGCCGCGGCCGCGCTGCTCGGGGGCCTCGACGTGCTCGCGCGCAACATCGAGGACCGCGACGACAACACGACGCGCTTCTTCGTGCTGCGGCGCGGCGTCGGCGACGACGACTATGACAGCAATGACAGTCCGGCACCGACGACGGGAGGCGGAGAAGACGGCGGCGGAGAGGACGACGCCGGGCTCCTGGCCGGCACCAAGTCCCTGCTCTCCTTCACCGTGCCACACCGCAGCCCCGGCGCCCTCGCCGACGTGCTGTCGTGCTTCCGCCGCGGCGGCCTCAACCTCACGAGCATCAACAGCCGCCCCAGCCTCGCCGGCGCCTTCGAGTACGTCTTCTTCGTCGAGTTCGAGGGCCACCGCTTCCGCGACCCCCGCCGCCGCGTCGCCCGCGTGCTCGCCGACGTCGCCGCCGTCGCCCGGACCTCGCGCTGGCTCGGCAGCTGGGAGAACATGCGCCGGCAGAGACCAGGGTGACGAGGGTGAAAGGGGGGGGGGGGGTGGGAGGGGGAACGTAATGTCACCGGAAAGGAGCAGTTTTTTCCGAACCAAAAGAAAAGGGGGGAGGCGATGGGGGATATTGCCGGAATAGACCAGGCAGCCACAAGCCAGGAGAGTAGACACTGGATATAAAATATAAAAATAAAGTACACCGCGAGAAACTCGAAGAGCTCATGACGACTATGTCTACTTCCCTCACGTTCGAGCAGCCTGGGATGGCTCAACTATGATGGACGGTTGGATGACCCAGACTCCTCATCTATTGCCTTCGGTGCTTAAGTTCACTGGCGACGACGCACAAAGTAGCCAGGAGTTTGAAGTATGTTCAATAGCATCGCGGTCTAATCAATCTTCTATGGAAATGGCGAAGCTGGTGCGCAAATGGGTACACTGGCTGACTATCGCCATGTAACACATAAACGGAAACGCAGGTGATTGTTTCAACATTGCTGATTACTCCGTCCGACTCCTAGCCTTCCAGCCTGCCATTCTAAATTATACTACAGGGATAAAGAACGCTACAGTCCGTTTCTATCGTTCGGGGCACCTGTCCCGAGTGCTGGTCATTGTCATATGCGAGCGGTCTCGCGCGATTAGGACGAGAAATAGAAGTTTTCCTCAGGCGTGCGGCCACGCAGGTACTGTGGTTCACTGCCCTTGGCATAAACATCTTCAAATAGGATCTCAGGCTTGGTTTCAGGGAAGGCCATAGCCTCGGCGGCGGCCACCTCATCGTTGACGTGCTTGCGCGCCTCCTTGTCAAGAGCCTTGAGCTCATCCTCGTTGCAAACTGCCCAGTCGAGGATCTTCTGCTTGAGGCCGGCAATGGGGTCGTTGGTCGACCGCATGCGTTGAATCTCCTCGCGGGTTCGGTATGTGGTGCCGGGATCGGACATGGAGTGACCGCCGTATCGGTAGGTAACGTATTCGAGCACCAGAGGGCCGTTCTCGGCGACGGCCCACTCCTTGCCGTACTTGACAGCCGCCTTGACAGCTAGAACGTCCATGCCGTTGACCTTGAGACCGGGGATGTACTGACCACGCTTGTAGTAGTCGGTGAGCGCAGATGACCGGGCAGCGGCAGTGCCCATACCGTACTTGTTGTCTAGACAAAATGATCAGCTTGTGTTGATGGCGACTTTACAAGGTCAGGGTCAACATACTCTCGCAGCCGAAGAGCGCAGGCAGGCCCCAAAGCTTAGCCATGTTGAAAGCCTCGAAGACCTGACCCTGGTTGCTGGCACCGTCGCCATATAGGATGACGGAGGCATTCTTGCGGCCCATGTACTTGTGGGCAAAAGCCAGGCCAGCGCCAACGGGCACCTGGGCGCCAACGATACCGTTACCGCCATAGAAACCCTTGGCGAACATGTGCATAGAGCCACCCTTGCCATAAGCAATACCCTCGCGTCGACCCAAGAGCTCTCCAATGATGGATCGTACAGTGGCACCACGCATCAGAGCGTAGCCGTGGCATCGGTAGGCGGTGATAACATCATCCTCCTTCGTCAAGGCGTATTCGATACCAACAGCCACGGCCTCCTGGCCTGTAGACAAGTGGCAGAAACCACGGATCTTCTTCTCCTTGTACAAGCGGTCGGCGGCCATCTCCATCTGTCTGTTCAAGCCGGTCAGCCAACGGGGAGTGTCCGGCGACGGGGAGCGGGGCATGTGTGCATGTATGCGCTTCCATATGCTTTCTTACCTGGTCATCACCATGTCGTAGTACATCTGCTTCAGCTCCTTCTTCGTGACATCGAGGGTGTATGGGGGAGGGTCGAGCTCGTATGTCTCGAAGCTCTCGTCGCTCAGGGTGACCTGGAAGGGTTGGTCGTCGGCATCAGGGACGGCGCTCTTGTCGGCGTGTGACGAAGCAGCATTGGTGGTGACGGACCGCAAAGCAGCCACGGCAGATGGCCTCGCGGCGGTAGCTCGCGCGCGCACCAGGGGCGCTGCGGCTCGGGGGACTCGCAGCGCTCGCGAGAACATTGTGGCGGGGGCGAGGCGGGAAACGACGGGGGTGAAGAGGAACGGGCGAGGAAAGAAACGAAGCTGGAGAGAAACGGCGGACGCAATTGAGGATGACGGGGACGGAGGCGTGAGGTTGGCGGCGAGATGCTTTTCCGCTACCTATCTCACTCGCTCTACTAAATTTTAGCAGGGGCTGATACTGGATAGATAGGCGGGTGGGGACTATCCGGGCTGCCCAGTGGGCTTTTGGTACCTACCTAGCCTACAAGGTAGGCTACCAGCCTAGGTACCTGGTACCAGGGGACACTGGACACTGGACACTGGACAGTAAGCTTGCTCGACCGGGAGCGACAAATGGGACCGAAATATGGAGCTCGGAGCACAAGTCGCTCAACAATTCTGCCCCCGAACCTCTCGACCTCTGGACCTCTCGTGTTAGGACCCCCAATGCTTCTAAAAAGAGGTTCCCGCCATCCCCTGTTTGGGGCTAGTCCGCCCGACTAACGGAGCCCCGACTGCCCGACAGCCTTGCACCGATAAGCACCGGTCGTCGCCCTTCACCTCACTCCTCGATTGGCTAATCGCTGCCACGTCCCTCCTTCATTCATCTCTGGATTCAGAAGCCATTATTTGCAATAGGCAATGGATATATTTCACACATCTATCTAGTCGCTTGGACATGTGCTCTTTTGACTCGGTGTCTAGCCTCTTGCCCCCAAATATCGTCATCTTCATAAGCACTGAGTTTCTCATCAGTGTGGATTAGGTAGTTACCCAGGTACAAACACCAGCGTTGCCCATATTCCGCAGTTCGGAGACACCCCCCGTAGCCCTTCAAAAGTTGCGCTTGTACATATACCATTCTCTAGACTTGCCAGGTATGGAATCTAGGCAGGTGAGGCGAGGGTCTGGAAACCAGATAACTGCAACGCACCGTATTCATGAAATGGTTGAGACAAAAACTGCTGTCCCGGAGGGAATCAGTCCGCATTTTATTGGGTATTCTTCATAAAAAAAGAAAAAAAAAAAAAGGTGAACATGAATGAGGGAAGAAAGGGAGGGGAGAAACTGTCATCAGCGATCCATGTCCGAGCTGCCTCTCGAACTAAGATCGGCGAACTGGTAAAAACCAAAGCAAACGCCCCCGCCAATGCCCTTCAACACCCCAACGAATCATCCTGTCAAAAACAAGCCCATCTGAAAAGTAAACTGGAAAGAAGGCCCTACTCTGTGCGCCGTTTTCTAGCTGTGCCGATAATGTGAGGACTTGAATCCTGTCATGCCCAATTTTCCTATACCTGTACCCTGAAAAGCTTTCTCGGTATGCTCCATATACCTGGCTTGAGCTGTCGGGGCTAATGCCATACAGCAAATAGAAATAAGACAGAGACGTCGTAGGTAATAACGTAGTGTAGAGACTGTGAGCCACAGTGAGTGCCATCTGGGTATCGTATACTAGGACTTTCTTGCACGTTTTGAGCGTTTTTGGCTACCAGCACCACTGGCGTTTTCCTCGTAATCGTCTTCGCTCTCGCTTTCTTCGCGTACGCGCGTTCTATCATTCCCCTTTTTAATAGAGATTAAGCATCCTTGCTCCTTCAGTCGCTTGGTGAGCGAAGTGCTGGCCTTCATGCCCGGAAAGTCCTTCGCATTGTATACGGTAAAAACGTCGCTCATCACTAAGGCTACCACTGGTGTTCTGTGGCCCGGGGATGATAGCGGATCGAGGACCATAAAGCTAAATTGTAGCCGAAACGAGCCTGGTGTACGACACGATAAGTCAGGAAAACAGAAAAAGCATCCGTACTCGTCGTTCTCGTCGTTGCCGGCGAAGGGCGATGACACAACGGTACCCATGAGTCTCCGTTGCGTGCGATAGTCCTCAGGCATCGATGACAGGTCCTGGTCCCCTTCTTCATTCCATATGGTGCAATGCATGATGGAATAACTGTGAGTGAGTCGATTCCTGATTTCCTCCTCCGAGGCCGTGGGGTCCTCGATACTCATTTGAATGATAGGCGGTGGATCGATGACTCTGCGGTCTCTCTCGCCATACCCACACGATCTTGCGGCTAAAGGTTGCTGTCGAATATTTATACGGTACGTCGAAGTCCTAACAGCGGACGTGGGACTTCTCTGGGGTACTTTCTGGGGCGCTTTGGACGATTTGGGTGTGTTTAAGCTTTGTTCATTGCTCAATAGACCAGCTATCTTCATCCGTTCCTCGGGTGGCCGCGGCTCCGGCTGAGGGGACCGTATCTGGTTATCAGGACTACTCGCGAAAGATGGGAAACCAAGGCGGGGGTATTGTGATTGGGCGTCTTGAGGCGGTTCTACAGGCGATATATTTACGGAAGACGGCCGTCGGGCTGGCGGCTGGTAGACTGGCCCAAAATGGGCCGATGAACGAAGACCAGGCGAGGGTTTCCGGTCTTGGGAATATTGGTGACGGCGGAAATAATCTGGTGAATCATCGGAGCGATCGCTCGCTGTTGATGAATGAGTAGGCGAAAGCCGAGCCATTGTATCGGCCGGCCGTCTGCTAGACGAACTGAATGCGGCGGCATGACTCTCTGGTCCTAGGACCGAGGCCGCCGTAGGCGTGTAAGCTGGCATCGTAGCGACGGGTACATATGCGTCCCGGTACGAGGGATGACTATAAGGTGCGCGTTCTCGTTCATTTGAGACGACCTGAACGTGACGGTCATCATTGACCAAGCTTGATGGTGGAGGTAAACGTAGAGCTTGCTGATTTTGCTCTCGGGGATAATACGAAGTATGTCGTGGAGCATACAATTCATTGCCCCATGAATCAAGAGGTCTTGTCATGGCGTCCACCATAGTATAGCTGGTGCCGGCGCGTGAAGGTAGTTCAGCGCCCAACGAGGAAGGATGATAGGTAGCAAGGATATACCACGGACAGAGACAGGAGAAAAGAATTCTCGCCAGCAACGCCCAATGATGGCAACAGAGACCAAACGGCCCTATATGTATGATATATAGGTATGTCGGCGTAGTGTTCTGCTGCGGAAAGGATTCGAGGGCGCAGCACAGACGCACGACAGGTCAAATACCATTGACGGTTCCGGCCCCGTGGTCACTACGCGGGCAGGGCCGACCAAATCCCCACAGGAGGACGATTTGGCATACGGCAACAGGGAAGACCAGAATGCGGCTGACCCTAGCAGACCGGTGGGATGGGATCACCGTGGGCGATGGCGCCAACGGCGGCAGTGGACGAGCAATCCAGGCGACTATGCTACCCGGTGTGACGACGGCGCCACGACTAGAATGTCAATGTCAGTCGTCAAATGATGAAGACGAATGAACGGTGCAAGACTGGACGCCAAAGACCCGGATGCAGACAGGGTGCGGACGCCTACATATCTAGGGCTGGACGGGGTCGATGGAGCAGCCGTGGTATTCTTGCGGGTAGCTGGTGGTCTGGTTAAGCCGTACCTTAAGTAGAGCAGGGCCTGGAGAAGCCAATCATCGGGGGGAGGGAGGCGACGTAGGCAGCCCGGGATGCTTCTCTGCCGCTCACGTGTCGTCGTTATGCCATGTCCCGGGCCTGGAGGTGAAGCTGCCAGCTACTAGTATAGCGCAGTACTTCGGGACGTGGATGGTGGGCAGGTGAGCAGACAGCGAGCTCAGCAAATGCAGATGGAAAGACCGAGTACGTATTGAGGTACGGTACACGAGGTGCGGTACAGGTACCGGTCTGCTTGATACACCGATCCAGCATCCAGCATCCAGCATCCAGCTGCCGTGGGCTGCCGTGTACAAGTGCAGGGCACTACCTGTGTCGGTACGTCGACCAGCCCGGGGGGTGGGCGTAGGGGAGAGGTAGCGGGCGGGAGTGTCCACCTGGCCAGTCCGGTATTTGCGTGGAAGCCGTGGGTTTTCGCAGTACAGATACCTACATCAACTAAAGCAACCTTGGAAGTACCCTACGCTGCCTGCCTCACTTACGTAGTACGGGAGCGAGAGGTCTGCGTGTTTGTAGTACCTAGGTAGACAGGGACGCTCCCGGATTGGCTCCGACGCCCATACGCATAGGTACGGCCAGCCATGGTACAGTATACAAACCATCCAGCGCTGCTGCAGGCACTGTGAGCGTGCAATGCGCAGCCGGGGGGGGGGGGTATAGAGGACTGCGCATATATCCCGTGCTGAAGTGACAGCCGACGGCCAGCCAGCCAGCGGGAGCAACAGCCAACAGCTCTCTCAGAAACATGGGGCGTTCGGGACGGGGAGGATGGATGGATGGATGGATCAGCATGCACGGCAGCCTGTGTATACCGTACGCTAGGTATATAAGTAAAGTATACTGCATGCACATAAGTAAGTACCTCCTCATGTACGTACGTACAGAGTAGGCAGACAAGTACATACGGGGTAGATAGTAGGCCTACATAGTGCAGGCCCGCGCAACTAGATCGCTTCGGTCGCCAACGCGACGTTATATCATCACCACATCGCATCTGAGACAAGAAGATATATGTGATATCATGTCCCGGGGCCACCCAGACACTAGAGTATGTAAGCAATTGCTTTTTCCTTTCCCGCTCATTCGGGACCATGTCCACTGAGGAGATGGAGTGCCTCCGTGGAGACAACGCATTGAACATGTGCGGAGGCAGAATCGGTGAAAGGGTGCTACCTACGTACATGGGAAGTAGTACAGATTAGATAGAGTGTAGGCCCGTGTACCTATCAGGCCGTGGGCGGGTGGTCGAGAGCCTAGAGGCCACCTACGTAGCCGGTACTCGGTAGAAGTATGCACTCTGTACGGATGTAGCTAGTAAAGGTACAAAAGAGGCTCCAGCTGCTTGAGAGATGCCCCATTGGTCTGCTGCTACATAGTAATCAGGTAGCGAGCACCAGAAAGTTGCATGGCGTCGTTGTTCGCAGTCATCCCCCATCATGGTATCTCACCAGTATGTACGGTAGTATGTGTATGTATGCCCACGCCTCGACGTCAACTGGGGTACATACGTACATATGTCCAGAGCAGATGACCTGCCATACCTATTATAAAAGGCAAAGCCCCAGCAAGCACGGGTGCATGTATGAATAATCCAGAATATCGCACCATGCCCGCCTCGCCACGTACAGCTTCCAGCAAGGTACTGCCTACTTGCCCACCAGCTACATGTTCTGGTAGAGGTATTAGGTAGTTAGGTATTTGCTTCAGCCTACACCGTGGAAGTCTGCCGGTCCCTTGGCAAATGCTTGCTCCCAAATCTCGATCCCAAATCGTCGAGCGGGAGCTGGCCGTGCCGACTCTCCCATGCAGTAGATAGGTACTATAACCGCCTTGCAATACCTTGACACAATTAGGTACTATGTGATAACCTAGGTTAGTGAGTATCTATCTACTCCGTACTACCTTGGTACTATGTATAATAATACGTCAACTGGCAAAAGTATCGATGGATGGCGGAAGGAATGTTGGCTGGGCGCCGGGATATAGCTTGGAGGAAATTATGGAACGGCTATAGCCAACCGGAGGGTTTAGCGCTAGGTCCCTAGGGGGTCTCTGGTCCGATTTAGGGAAGTGAGGAGCTCGAGACAATCATGAAAACCGAGTAGTCGGGCCCCGTGCAGTGTAGTACCGCTAGCGTGCAGCTGTCCGGGTCGCCCATAAGCCCACGCCCTGCCCCCCCCCCTCGTCGGCCACGCCCCTCCACCGACCGTCCCCTTCGTTCCTTTCTCCCTCCCCAGCTCCCCTCCTCTCCGCCATCCATCCCACCCCATCCATCATCGATCCTCCGTCCGACGACCCCTGCCTCGCCTTGCCTCAACCTCACCTCTCTCCTCGCCCTTGTTTCCTTGTTCCCGTGTCCTGGAGCCCGGGAAATCTGCCCTCGGTGCTGCAGCTTGTTATTAGCTTCTGCAGCCCGTCCCCGGACCGCTACTACTACCTACGTACAGGCTTCGAAGTCCACACGGCTCACACAGTATCGAGTATTGCCGAGGCAGGGGACGCGGCAAATGGGAAAGCGGCCAGTCTCCGTACGGGATAATGCGTTCCAAAACCGTTCGAATTTGCCACGTCCTTTTCCCCCTTTAGCTCCATCGCCTCAGACTGAAATATCCGTGCCGCCTCTAACCTACCGCATCGGGATTCTGTTGCCCGCCACGCTATACCATGCCTACTAGCGCTCCAGGCCATGGCGGGTATGGATGACATGAGCATGCACAGTGTCTTCGTGAACGGCCACCACGAACTTACGTACCAAGTACGTCGCTACCTAAGTACGTATTATTAAGTAACTAGTTGAATTCACGAAAAGCATAGCAACCAGTTGTGATCGACGCGCCTTTGCCTCTGTGCCGCCAACGACAGCTTGATTCCGCAAATTTGCTACAATATATCAAACGGGCTAAATAGCAGCTACGCTTAGCCGGCGGGCATATTAGAGGGTGATGATGAATTTTCTGGTGGCGCACCGCTAGTTATGCTCAACTTGAACCTACCTACATGACGCTTAGCCTGCGTTCAAGTTCAACCGATGTATTGGCGGAATGGAGGCCGCATGATGCACATGGAACAGTCCTTTTAACTAGGTAATAACTATGCCATGTTAGTATACTGGACGGTGAGTTTTTACCACACACCCTCCTGGCAGAGCGGGCGATCTTCGACGCTTATATAAACAATCAGCAATTTCAGAACAACCAATCTCTGTGGCTGGTACGTTGGCGGCCTACGTACGTAAGAAAGCCCGCCGTGAGACGCATCACTCCCTTCAGGACAGGAAAACTCCCGCAATCATGAATTGGATATTGTGGCACAACATGTTATGAGGGTTGCATTCGCAAACATTTCCCGCCGTCGTTGCATTCTCTGTGGGGGTCTTATTCCCCAGGCGTGACAGGAATCAATTACTCAACTCGGTCACCGGCTGCTTACTATCTGCCGAGTCACAGCACGAAATCATGCTAGTGTGGATGGTACGACGAATACGCGAAGCACGTGAAAACCCATGTTCGAGTGGTCTAGCCGCCGCCTTGTGAATGAGCAAGAGCAGTTCCCAGCTACTGGTACTCGGATATCCACGGCCGTCTCCCCATCTTGCTTGCATGTCCCGACATGCATGTTAGTTGCCTCGCTGTTGCCTTATTTTGACCCAACAGTGAGCCATCTGAGGCATGCTTCTATCAAATGTTACCAATGTTACCTTCAGGCATATTGTGATTTTACATCCCCCCGCTTGGGACTACGCAGGCTGGTCTCGCGACGTACGTAAGCACGGGCT
This sequence comes from Xylaria palmicola, assembly GCA_022385595.1. Lineage (NCBI taxonomy): Eukaryota > Fungi > Ascomycota > Sordariomycetes > Xylariales > Xylariaceae > Xylaria > Xylaria palmicola. Next base: position 524,018 of record MU281333.1, on the reverse strand, counting down.
CAGGGAAAGGCGCTGCTTTTAGCACCAACTAAGTACCGGTATGTCGTGTGCACCCCAGCCTGGTTCTGGGCGATCGGCCCTAAAGAACTACCTTGGTGTCAAGGATTGTAGTGTACGGGTAGCTTGGAGTAATGTAACCCCAAATCTCGGTTTAAATTCAACACCCTGGGCTTCCGGACGATTGCATCAACAATGTTTTGGTCACCATTCACCTCTTGCCAGTTTGATGCTCGGTAGTGTTCAGGGTCCAAGTCGATCCAAGATATAATCCATCCCAATCCCCAAGCTGCACTTGCTCTGATTTCGATTTTAGACCGATACAAAGCACGAGTTCGACCGTTTCATCGAGTCATCACCAGGGGGTGCCACGTTGCCAACACTAATATGTACGCACATTCGGAGAACCAGGGAAAAGAAGCAAGCACCTAGTTCATAAGCTAATGAATAATCCTAACGATCGTTTGTAGGCATCCAAGGTAACTGTCTAGTCGTTAATGTCAATATGTGTAGCCAGTTTTGTCTCTTTTACCTTTCGCTCAACCTTACAGAGGAGACAGTTGCCACTCTCTGTACTCAACGCCATTTTATCTAGCGGCTAGTCAAGCATAGAGCATGATTTGCAGCCTCGTATGCGATGTTCGGTCATATACACAGCTTCAAGCTACCCAGAAGTACCTATTATCCAGCTTCCATACTAATGATCACATCAAGCCCCATGACTGTAGCCCATGATGACATTCAAAGTTTGCCTTTCGGATGGAGGCCCATTATATCGGGTTTCAGCGTCAGTTGGCGCCGGCCAAGTGATGGGAGAGCCGACAACTAACACAAGTAGGTAGCCTAAGACACACAAGAATCGCCATTGCTACCCGTCACATGCTGATTTATAAGTTGTTCAGATAGAGTTACGAGCCATTCAGAAACTTGGGTCACAACTGCTATGAAACGGAGCTACCCAGGGCTCGGACGTTTCTCGAGGTGGTTTCTGGGGTAAGTTTACGCAATTCATTGGCCGACCCCCGCTTTTACCACCAACGTGGCTACTACCAGGTACTCACCTAGCACTGGGTTAAGTAAGTTAGGTACCTACTTAGGTAGGTAGGTAGTATTCAGGGTCCAGGGGCCCTACTATTACCGCCGTCATCACCTCATCTAGTACTCACCCACCCAACCTACACCATTCGACGAAGGCTGTACGTCATCACAACGACGGCGGCGGCGGCGGTGGCGGAGACGGCGCTGTCGCCCGGTGCGGCGCTAGGAAATAACTGTCTGGTGGACATCTCAGTATCTTGTCCTAGATAGCATCCAGCCTCCAACCTACCTACCAAGTAAGATGGTCCGCTGCCCTTGTCAGGGGGTTGTTCGCCTGTCGTGAGCATCCAGAACAGCCTGTCGCTTGGTTCCGATGATTGGGGCACCAGCCACTAAATATGAATCAGGCTAAAACGGGATTCTGGCTCGACCGATACCCGGCGTCGATCTGATGGGGGCCGCTTTCTCCAGGGCCAGGTTTTCCTGGCCGGGGCCTGAGCTCTGACTGCCTGTGTCTACTCGATAGATACGTCAATGCGAAGCATTTCCGCAGCCGGTGGGAATGCTCGCACCGCCGTTTAGACTAGGTCTACTACTATGCGTTATGGGCGCTCTTCTCCCATAAAGCTCTCGTCCTTGGCTCTGCTGAGCACTGGCTCTCACTCGTTGGAGACGGATACAGCCGGCCGACTTGAAAGCGTACACGAGAGAGAAAGCCCTCGCTACATTTGCATCGGCTCAGAGAATCAGTTTCTACTCGCATCCCGAGTCGCCGCCACTTCTGCAGCTTTGCTGTCTTACCCCCCCAGGTTGGCTGCAGATAGCAGTTCGTAGGTGCCCCTGATTCTTACGCCTGGCGGCTCTCCTTACATGCTTCAGTGTTGACCGACCCATTGGCACCCAATATAATGGTTAAGCAAGCCTAAAACCTAGGCGTGGTTTTTTTAATTTTTCCGGTATGCCACGACCTTCGTCCGTGTCCTGTGTCGCCGACCATACTTCAAGGCGACAGAGGCACGCCTTTGGCCATTTCCGTGGCCGAAGCGCAGGGCTCCATGTCCTCCTACTAGTGATCAGACAAATGAACACCAACATGTTCATCCGATCATTCAGCCATGAAATGTTCTGATATGATCATTTGTTAGCCCATAGCGCTTTCCCCTCTGCTGAGTATCAGGTCGTCGATCTTTGAGCGATACGCCTTGCTTCTGGCACCCCAATTCAGGCCCCGACAGAATGAAACTGCGGGTAATTCCTGCCGTGTTAGTCCGAACTATTCACAATGCCTGGCCGAAGGATCAGTATCCTAGCAGATCGCTCAGCCAACTAGACTGGTTTGGTTGCGAATGCTCGTGCACAATGATCGCGGCTAAAGTACCCTTTTGAGTGATCTAGGTAGGCATTCTCCTCCGGAGAAACATCAGATGAACCAGTTCAAGGTTCGTATTTCATAGTAGGTTGGATATATATTTCTCGCCAAAAAGGGGCCCCAAAAGCGGCAAGATCCGCGTGGATGCCGAATAATATACGACATGTTCATACGTAGGTAAGAACTTCGACCGAAATTTGTTATGAGTAATCAAGCCAGAGGCGGAATCTGGATGAATATAGGTACAACACTGCCGGGATAAACCCAGCAATCCGCTTCCAGCACCCCTGCATCGGAACGGCACCAAATGCTACATTTCTCCTGTCATGTAATTGGTAAGCGCCATGTCAGATTTGTTGCAGTTTTTAATATCGGAACATTGACTTATAGTGTTCTGACACCCAATCGTGGTCACGATGTCTGAATCCGAGATGAACCATCCCCAAGACCGGGAAATCTACTATTCTCTGCAATGCACGGTTGCGGATAGATGAGACTCTGTTACGAACCCCTCAATCTAGCGGTCGGCCTTTTCTCCATGACAGCATTCTTGGCCTCGCTAATGCCGGCGGGTAACGTTACAACTCATGCAAACCCTCTAATATGGACTTCGTTGTTGGTATCGAGGCAATTGAAGGGTGCCCCATGCGTCTCACCAGTAGTCCTATCACGATATTCCTGAGCCGAGTTGCCATTTCGGGCGCGCTATGATCATGGAAATATGACAGCATACTAGACTAAATTCGCTAATAGGATAGAATACCATACCGGCATTGAGCTGATAAATATCCTAATCTCAGAAAATTCGACAGTGAAGATCGAGCCATTCTCCAGGTATACTGACAAACATGTCCTAGAGGAATTTCTCGCGAGTGGCATATAGACGACAGCACCAGAAGGCATCCGAAATCCCTAGAGTCCCAAGCAGCCTTACCGTAATCTTGCTCCTGGCATTATCTTAGCCAAGCTGAGGGAAGAACAACGCGTCAGTATACCCATCAATATTCTGGAAATGCCTTCATACACTGTATATCAGTATAATGCTGTCTTAGCATGGTGTTGTACATGAACCTGAGCAAGTATATTTTAGAAAAACCGGTTTAAGCCGCTCACTCAGTTCCGGGAACTAAGGAAGCAGTCGCATTAAGGGGTGGTCAGCCCAGACAACCCGATAGCAGGCTTAATCAATAATTCATTTCACGGTTGCGTGCCATACGGCAGGGCTCATGCAGTGCTGGAGAACACCCGGACAATGAGACGCATTATGTTACTGTCTTCCGGGTGAAGAGCCGTATCTCTCCCGCCTCTGACGACAGCCTTCTGCGCTGATCGACGACCACACGGAAAGTCCGAGAATGGCCAGCATTGCATAGCCTTATATTGTGAGACGCCCGGCTGGAAATGCCGCGCATCTGGTGAGGCGGCACGTTGTTGATTACTCGTATGAGGTTTCAGGCTTGGATGGAAGATCTGTGATGATACAGTAGGCTATCACTTGCCATGTACCTACGGAGGTAACAATTCTATCTGGCTACCTGCTTGCGAATGCATAGCATACCATAGCAGCTGACGACCATTGATTAAGTATCAGAAGGGGTATAACAACCGTAGCCTATTTTCTCGGGAGAATCTAGGGCTCTCACTCTACGCCTCGCAGCGATCTCTCCAGGAGAAGAAAACAATAGAAAAGAAGAATAGAAATTCGTATCTACAGATCATAGATCAAGAAGGGGGCCGACTTCGGCCTTATAGATAACGGGGGCAATATATTGTGCAGCTTATGTCCTCCCTCCGTGTGAATCAGCAACCATTAGCAGAGGTCTCAGAGCAATGGAAAAGGTGTCACAAATAGGGGTTGCGGTAGTCCCAACATATCCAGGACACTCGGTTGGCCGGCCTGTTATTGTATGCACAACGCATGAATCACTCTTCGCACGGCTGAGTATATCAAGTACAGCCGCAGAGGGTTTATATTCTCACACCTTTAGTTATAGCTTTAAGCTACTGCTTAACGGGATAAACATTGCTGACGAGGAGGAGGGACAGTGATGTAAGAGCAGGCAGGCAGACACCAACGATGACATTGCCTGAGATCCTATGAAATTATGGACAAGGGTTGAATGTGATTTTATTACCCGAAGTAGGTCATCTCTCTTCGTAGCGACTGGTTTCCATACGAAGTGTTGTGTGCTTCCCCTTCCCACCACCCTCTTTCCCCCCCACATCAGGCTTGACGAGTAGGATTGATGACTTAACCCCAGTGCGTCGCAGCTTGAAGGTTATCTGATCCTAGTGATGGTTAGTTTCAATGCTTCTACGGTTGACTAGCACATTGACGCAGCTGAATTCAATAGTGTATGCAATTGCTATTATACTGTCGGCTTCTGTCTAATGCCTAACTAGGTTTTAGGACAACATGGGCTTGAATAAAACGTATGCTAAGTTTTAACTCGTTATTTCCGACTCTTGAGTCTGCATTCTATTAAAAGAGCCCTAACTAACCCTTGAATGCTGGTCATAGTTAGTAGATCATAGACTATTAAGATGATGTCTCGTGGCGTTATAGAGTTAATGGGAGTCGGCGGGCAGTTACCGAACCCCCTCCCCCCCAAATCGAACGTACAGGTATGCCTTGATTCCTAGTTAGCACAGTCACGTCGTTTCTCATCGTGGCTTCTGGCAGGCTGATACTATGAATTTTTGCCGAGACATGGTATGATGGATGGAGCCTAGGTAATTTGGCCACTATGAGATGTTAACACTGCATGGGTCATTCACTATCAGACGATTTAATAGCTACATGTAGCGCAACGATGACATCAATCAAGTCAAACAGGATACATAAATAGGTGCTTTGGCGGCGTAGCCTGTGTGAAGCTGGTCAAGTTGATCTACATTGTGTAGAATCGACCCCAGAAATTCTGGGCCTATGATTTCATGATGAATTCATCATAGCGAAGAGCACGATGACGTCGGTAAGAGTTGAAAAGAAACGTCGACAAAAGATAACTTACAAATTCGTCGAAGCCTGTATATTTTTCTTTAAGAAAGCAATTCACTCCAATTGACACATATTTGACTCCATCTTGTCTGCGACCGACCAATTCCCAATCTTAACAAGACAACCTCAACTCTCAAGACAAACATCACAATGGCATCAGACGAGAACTTTCGAAAGATCGCTGAAGAGGCCGAGATAAATCTCAATACATACGAATCGAAAACTGGCGCCCACAGAACCTCTCGCAATGACGAAGCAGGCATTGACACGAGAGTCGAAACCCGTTTTCCTGGAGCCGAAGTCAAGTATGGCAAAGATCTAAGCACCAACGCCAGCTACAACAAGCGTATCCCCCCAGAAGAGGGCGGCGACCTCGATTCCCGCGGATGGTAAAGACCCCCCACAGCGTAACCAATGACGCCGTTGCCCCTAGCTAAAAACGCGGTTCGCCAGGCAAACCCGCGGTGAGCATTTCGAGGGCGTCGGAGGGCCAGAGCACAAGCTCGGGCAGCAGATGCGGGATTACGGCGGTTCCAACGAGGTCGACTCGACGAACAAGCGACGCCACGAAGTCGGCTCAAGCTCGACGGCCGAGGACATGACCGGCGCGTACGCCAGAGGGGTGATGGCCGAGGGCCGGGAGGCCGTACAGTCCAATATCGAGGCAGACAGGAACGTGCCGCACAAGGGCAGATATCCGGGCGCCGAGTATTACACGCCGCAGGAGATCCCTGGCGAGATGTCGGCGGAGGGCTACGAGGCACCTGCGAGTGTGACAGAAGTTTCAAGAGAGAGCGAGCGTTATAGCCGATAGAGTCAGATCACGACCCGAATATGTATATTTTGTATCAAAGAAGATAAAAAGCGAACAATCAACGCCCACGAAGCCGCAAGTTCGGAATTTTAATAATGTGGATGGCGTCCAGTGTGTATGACAGAGTGTTATGGAGTAGTTTCCTGCGTCGCGAAGGGCAGAGAACCTACTCAACTATTAAGACGCCATCAGCAATAGCATGTAAGTATTGGTACCTAGGTTGTGATACGAATTGGTGACGAGCTTCATTGAGAATATACCATGCACGTGGTGCGAACGCCACACACCATTACGGTAGGTGGCAATCAAAAGCAAAGAGCCTCAGCTGAATGTCTCATATGTAGTTTCGATGCGTCGCACACTAATTCCATGTATTCCATGTTCACGTACTCCGAGGGAATCATGCCGTTGTGTGATCTCATGCTCCTGTCTCCCCTTTGCCGACTTCGCTGAAGGGCATGGATTTATTTCGTATCCCTGAGATCATGGCGAAGCCAGTGCTGTAACATCTTGCGCACAATAGCCACCTCTGACAGCATCGGACAAAGCCGAAGGGCAAGACTATCACCACAGGCGTGGGTGTTCTCAAACTTTAGGTCCGACCCGTACCCGCCGGCAGACTCACTGTACGTCGCCTCGTAATAGTCCGCCAGCTTGATGGCAGGCAGCTTCTTCTCTGCCGCAGAGCCGAGCTCGTTGGCCCGGGAGCGGAGGCGTCTGAGCCATTCGGGGAGATCGACCTCCTCGAATTCCAGCCCGGCCTCGCGCAGCGTGGGTAGGAAATGATCGTTCCAAGAGAACGCGTGCGTCGGTGTGATGTTATAGAAAGCGGTGCCGGTGCCGGTGCCAGCCCGGACTCTGCCAGCAAACTCCAAGACCGTTGCCGCCACCGTGTCCACGGGCATCCACTCGCAGTGTCCCTCGTACCCCTGCAGACGAGGGAGGGCCCCGACCTCCGTCGCGCTGCGGACAAGCAGGGGTATGTGCTCCTTCTCGTTCCAGATGCCGTTCACGCTGTCCGCGGCGATCTGGCCGACGCGCAGAACGGCCACGTCGGCGCCCCTCGCGCCGGCGGCGTCGCAGATACGCTCGCTGACTAGCTTTGAGCGTGCGTAGCCCGTAGCCGCCGCGCACTCGAGGGACGGAAGCGGCGCTTCGGGGACGATGGCCGGCCTTGCCATGTTGAATGCCGTCGATATACTGCTGAGAAAGACGACACGGGCCGGCGTGGGCTTCGTCTCTGAAGCTAAGTCTAGGAAGTTCCGGACCCCGGCGACATGTGGCCTGAAGCTCCCGAGGGAGATGTTGAAATTCACGGGCCAGGCTGCGTGGATGATCAAGTTAGCTGAGTTCCGCAACTCGGCGTACTCGTCGTGGCGAAGACCAAGAGCAGGGGCGCCAAAGTTGTTCGTTGACAGAACCACCAGCTTTTGGGCACGCGCAGGATTATTCCCAGACAGGGTGAGCCCGCGCTCTTCCAGCGATTTCGATACGCGGTCTAATGGGTCAGCGCCTCGGACTAAACAGTACACTCGTGCCACATTGGCATCGTCGAGGAGCTGATCGAGGAGATGAGCCCCTAGGGCGCCGGTTGCTCCTGTAAGCACCTATGATGTACTGTCAGCCGAAAAAAACGAGTCTCGATGCTCAACGTCTACACTCACGACAACCGTACCCCGGAGCTTGGGTTTCTGAGGCTCGAAGTTACCGTACTCGGAAACAAACGCTTCCATCGTCGAAATCTCAGTCTTGTCGCCCAGGTGGCTGTTCTGAAGTTGCTCTCCTGTTCCCATAGTGTACAGTACTCGGGATAACTTTGTGATGTTGCTAGCATCGTAAACAACATTGGTCGGGAGCGAGTGTCTGCCGAGGTCAAGCTCTTGCTGCAGTAATCTCCGCAGCTGGGCGGCTCGTAAGCTATCAATCCCGGCAGCGAAGAAGTCACTTTCATAATCCGGCACCTCGATGCCCGCCTGGTCGCGGACGACCTGGAAGATGTGCCTTTCCAGATCCGCCAGGCTGAGCTGTTTCTTCCCGACGCCGTTCGCTTGCGGTTCCTTGTTGTACAGGTTTTCAATCACGTCCTCGAACTTCTTGTACGACGCCGCGCGGATGATGTTGTTCTTGTCTGTGGCCGGGTATTCGACGTCCGCTGCTAATTGTACAATCATGTCGCGGGTGATGCGCGCGTACTCGTCCATAACCTCGTTAGTGGCCTCGACCAGCGGCCACACAGCATCGATAACCTCATCATCAGATAGGCCAGCCGCAGCCATGGAGCGGAATAGAAGCAAGCCTGGCACAAGCCGATCGTTGCCCACCATCAACCCATCTCGTATCAACGGGCTCTCGCGAACTGCGCCCTCCATGCTCAGAGGTAGAATTTTCTCGCCGCTGAGCAAGGTAATCCTGTCGTCGTCTCGTGCTATGTACTTCCAGGCATTCTTGATAGTCGGGTGAGGCGTGAATAGATCTTTGGAGTGGAATGAGCCCGGCGGATCATCCGAATTACTCGTCGACGGCATCAGCGCCGGGTGAGACTTCAAGTACACCGCCTCATAAACACCCTCGCCCACCTTCTTGAAAAACATATGGGGGCGGAGATTTGCGTATGGCCGGATGTAGACCCATGAGTCGTCGCCCGGCTCGCGATGTATCGAGTCTCCCATGTGGCCAACTTCAGTCCTGTGAGGCTTGTTTAGCGAGTATAGCGGAACGCAGACGGGAATACTAACAGTCCGAGTATCACGCCAAGATTCACGCCCTGCTGGACAACTCGATCCCCTAATTCATCAGGGGTCCTCGCCCCCGCGGCTGTTACGAACTTGCAGCGCCTCAACATCTCGATGCCATCCTGTCTTTCAGCCATGAGCTTCAAGACGTAAGGGACGGTGTGGCAGATTTCTGGCCGAATCTCCTTCAGAGCCGCGACAAGATGCTCAGCAGTCAGGGGTAGATCCGCATTGTAGAGATGCGCAGTCTTCCGCATGTACATCGCTTGGAACGATGTGAAAAGTCCGTGTAGGTGGTACCACGGCAGTGCGTTGAAGGCTTTGCAACCGGTGCCAAAGTAGATGTTATTCAGCACACTGCGATGAGAGAGCGCCAATGGCTTCGGAAGGCCCGTGGAACCGGAAGAGTGGCCGAAGAGGGCGACTTGAGCATGCTCGGCCTCCCTGTCTGGTATGGGCCGGAGTACCGGCTCAGGGGGGGTGTCTGGCCTGTCAAACTCGGCTCTCGTCGGTATAGGGATGAAGTTGAGATCCGGGCGCGCATTTTTCAGCCTATCCACGGTTGCCGTGATGCGAACGGTCGACCCGACGATCATGGTATCGCACTCTGTCCGCTCCATGAGGTTAATGCAAGCCAGCTCGCTGAGGCGGATGGAGACCGTCAAGACCCTACAGCCCAGTCGAGACACGGCGAATAGCGCAACCACGTAGGAGAGATCCGAATGGGCGAATAGCCCGACGGTCTTGCGCGAGTTCATCTCTAGGCCCGCCTTCATAAGAGCCCGGCATGTCTCGTCCACCATACGATCAAGATCCTTGCCGGTGAAGAGCTCATAATTGGTGGCGCTGTCTTTATGCCTAGGATAACCCAGAATGGGAACTTGGACCTCGTCGTTCGCCCGCACGCGGATGAGGTCGTCGATCATCCATGGCTTGCCATACTGTCGGATGCGCTCCTCAACCACTTCTGCGGAGATATTGGCCATTTCAAATGCTCTATATGAGATAGTATCTATCCCGCAAGCTCCTTGGGTGTGCAATTCTCATACACTGTCGCTAGCCTACCGAGCCTTTTTACCTTGATACTGGGATGAAGGCTGATCAGCGTTTGTATCGGTGGCCTGTAGTTTGGCAAGTATAGTTCTTGTTCGGTTCGCTTGCTTGCTGTCGTCATGTGGCTATGGCTTGGCTTGTGCTACGAGCCGAACCAACAATAAGACAAATCGGGAAGGCTCACCTAGTTCTCACAGCATCTAACATAAGCTTGAGGATGAATAAGACAACAGCTGACAACTTAGATCGTGTTCAAGGTATACCTACTTATGTAAACCGAAGGACTTGAGACTTAGTGAAAAAGAAGTTTGTAGGTCACCTTTGAAGCCATTCAGCCTAGCTCAGTCTGTTTATTGCTCCATCTACTCCGTAATCTATGCTAACTACGCCTCGCAACGCCTGCATCCCATCCTGGTAGGTTATCCCAGCCGGTATCGTATCCCAGGTGTCCGGCCTACTGCACACTCGCGGCGAGGGAATAACTTTTAAGGATTTACTGGGCCATGAATCCGGTACCGCCCAATACCGTCAGTTTGAAACGTCGATCGACATCCGATAAAGGGATCGTCTGTACGTACCCCATTCTCGATATGGAGTGCCTACGTATATTAGAGGTAAGTAAGAGTATCATATACCGTACCTCACCATGGAGCTATGATGTTGTCACGTACTCAGTTTGAACGGCACTTATCACCGCAACTTAGTACTACTGGTCACATGTCTTGCGAACCTATGCACGGAGTCCGGGTACCCAGCGGTCCAGCTCCTATGTCGGCGTTTGTATGTAACTCCGAAAAAGAGCACCTACCTACCGAACTGGGTTCCCAAAGAGGACGTGTGGACTAGCAGCGTCGCATCAGCTATTCCCGCACAAGTAAGGATTTTTACAACTGCAACTAGTACAGGGTACCAGCTCAGACCCGGTTTGCTGAAAGCAGCTGGTTGTCCGGATACGACCCCGGATTTGGCCCGGATGGATGGCCATACCCTAGCGTAACAAAGGTTTCGCATCTTTTCGAAAACAGTAAAGGGTTAGACCTAGATAGTGTGACAGATAGACAGAATGGCATTGCTAATCCTGGGCCACACATCTGCAGACGTGACACGATTTTCGTTGGTAATTACTGTGTTCGTTTATCGTACCCCGGCTGCTCGCTAGGTTATGAGGTCGGGATGCTTGAGACCCAGGTATTTGAACTATGCATGGACCAGCTACGAAAAGAAGGGGCCAAGGTGATTGCCATGGCAAACTAAATATGATAGAAAGGTAGTGACCGAGTTTACCATTTTATGTAATAAGATATCTGTCTCCTATGATACACGGTAATACATTTCGCACATTGTAACTATGTGAACTTACAAGGAAGCGTACCGGCATTTACGTGCTCCAGACATCCTATGCCAACAGGGGTTAAATCAGGCCAGCAGGGATATACCCGTGCCTATACTGCTTCTGTTCGTTCTATATCCACCTGCCCCTAATTTGGAAAGCTTGGTTGTGCCAATCCATCCCGCGTTGGCGAGCCAAGCTGCAAGTCAGCGAAAGTGTTGTGCATGTGTGGTACGACCACAGAGACGCTGGGAAACAGCTGTGAGTGATAGGTAATAGTAAGTGCAGACAAGATCGAATTATAGTACTCTATACCATTGCCAACAGAGAAACTCGGAGAACCTGAGAATTTAAAGTAAAAAGTCGGTTGGACCCCTGCACACTCAATAAACACCACAGTGGGTAGATCTTCCTCCTAGTGCATCCATTGCAGGATAGCTTAGCAAATACTACGGCGCCCTGATTTCACTAAGGACCTGAAAGGACATTGATTACTCCTGGTATCTGTATAGGATATTTCGCAAACCTTCGCGGGGAAAACTGAATAGGTTTTGAGATAATCGAGCGACAGAAGTAAGTATTGTAGTACCCTAACGTGCCGATACATTTTCAGAGGCTAGACATGAACAGGGTTACTACATTATATTATGTTTATCCTTTACATACTCGGATGTCCACGCGAGTGTCGGCACGCCCACAAGTGATTTGCTTTGCTAGTTCTCTATCATCATGTTCAGTGCATCCGTAGGGTCCCAGCTAATCAACTACGGTGTTAGTAGTATTCATTTCCCATACCCTGGAGGCGAACTTGGTTGTTAGGTGTCGTGATCTGGACGTAATGGTTGGCTGTTCTGCCGGTAGAAGAGTTAGGGTTGGCGTCAATCGACATATCGAAAGCCGTCTGCACTACTATGTCCGACCGTGAAATAGCCTCGATCTTGTCCTCGTTTCGGTCAGAGAGATTGGTGGCGGTGTCCCTCAAGGGGATTGCTCCGGGCAGACCTTGCAGAGTAAGACCCTCCATACTCGAATTATCCCCATCGACTTCGCGATTTCTGCTTTGAAGCTTGATATGGCCTGATCGTATTGCCCCCTTCGAAGAAATATTGTATTTCGGCGTTGCTCCCGAGGTGTCCCGAGTGGTGTCGTAGTTGAACCATTTGAAAAGCAGTGGACGAACGGCGGGCAGGTTTGCGCAAATGAACCCTACTTCGACCTCGATCGTGCTCCAGAGACCACCGCCAACATTCGTGAAGGTAAAATCATGCGGATCAATGACCGTGACTGCCACGATACGGAATATACTCGCAACGACCACACTATAAAAGCACTGTGTAAGCGATTGCTAGTAAGGACACGACGCTTACATTGGACTTACAAGGCACCAAGCAAGAATAGGAAGCTTAAAGACCACTTCCTACTTTTGGATGCTTGTAGCCTCCAAATTATCGGAAGAGGAAGACTGAGGACCGCAACATCGCCAAAGACGTTGATGATGGCGGAGGCCAGGTAGAAGGCGTTCTGGTCGATACAGCTTCCCTCCGTGTCGGGCAACCAAAACCTTCGTACGGGGTAGCATTGGAAAGTGAAGCTGAAGAAATTCGAGAGAAATATTCCCACGGAAAGGAAGGTGACGACTATCGCGGCAATCCGGAAACTAGCTGTCCTCTTGAATACTCGCCAGTAGAAAAGGAGGATTCCGATCTTCACGGAGAAGACACCCGTGGCCCATATCAACATATAAACCCAGAGAAGCTAGCCACAATCAGAGTCAGCGGACAGTGAGTTTCGGCACATCGTGACTATTAGTTTACCTTCACAAACGTTATAGCCGTCTCAGGTGGCAAGTCGTACTGGTGAGCTCCTGAGCCGTGCACCAAGCCTAGGAAATCAAAAACTACAATCCCCAGGTTAGCTCCTGCGCCTTCGAATGCTTCAAACAGTGTAGGCAAGCCGGGAATAACGTTGCGAGTCACGCACTTGACATTGTAATGCATACTGCCATAACCCAAACCATCCTGAGCCTCAAGTCAGTGTGGTCTCGATACCCATCTCTGTTGGGGCAGTATCCCTCACCAATAGTCATCCCACCATAGCCCTGCTCCCGTGGCGAACCGGGCCCAGATACGCAGCGCAAATGATATTGTGGATAGAGCAAGTAGTGTTATGACGACCCCGAGCGTCAGTCGGATGCTGCGTGCTTGCGCCTCGGACTCCATCTCGTCTTGTCGGTCGACGCTCAACTCTCCGGAAACTCTTATGTCGTCTGATCGGGTGGGAGGGTGAGCGTCGTAGGATAGAGAGTACGTTCTGCACTCTTCGGGACACAAGATCCAAGTACTTGCACCAACGCATAACCCAGCTCATATACTCTAAAATAGTATAGCTTCGCAACAAAGGATCGAAGTCTAAAACCTATCTAATACATAGTATACCCGCCGGGGATCACAATTGAGCGTACAGGGTAGACTACTGGGGTCACACTCCTTCTCCGTAACTTTTGCAAGAGGCTAGCTTAGGATACGATCTGCACACAAGGAGCTCTCCGGTAATCTGCGTGATGTTGCTAGGCGATAGAACACGGATTATCTGATAGCTACATAGGCTTCCACTGGAAAGAAGTTATGGGAAGTGAAGAGTCACTGCTTGAAGACCGGCCTTGCCTGATTTTGAGCCTTATAAACCTACGCCTACTTGTAAGTATGCATATTTAATCACTACAAATGAAGCGATTCATTGGCTGATCTTTGTTCATTTGGGCCGGAATCGCCTGCACATACGTTGTGGCAGTTGTGAACCGTCAACACGCGGGGGGGTGACATCAAAGCAAAGACCAATGCGATGCGTGCCACTGGGATAGGTAAGAAACCAGACGGTGTGTGCAATGGTAAGCAGCAGCCTCACGTACATGATTGCGACTCAACCGCCTCCGATAAGGTGTGGTTGCGGACGTCACCGTACAACAGCACCAGCCGCTCGGCACCGGGAGATGACATTCTCCAGTCTCCTTTCGCTTGCTTCCCATTGACGGGGTATTATATGACCTACTGCAACCATTCAACTACGATTCTCGAAAGCTTCAAACTATCTTTTAGTCCTGAGGAGGAGGATCACTATGCGGGCTTTTTCTCTACGACGGTCTCGCCCGATATCACGCGACATGTTAATCCTGGCATCCTCGCAACTGCCGGGGCCCCATCCCGGACCAAATTTTCCTAGGTGATCGGCAACAGACATATGATGGCGTTTCATCTTCCACCGCCTGGCCGACCTATCGACATGAACGACGCTTGAATTTTCCTTTGCTGCACTTTATAAGACAAGGAAGTGTAATACACCAGTCTATAATACCCCAATGGAGGGCGATGCAAGCTATCGCTTTTCTTTTTGTACTAATCACGACAGATGGTGATGTTTTCCTACCCGAGACATGGTCGGCATGCGAACTGCTATGTGACGATTGAATGCCTTACAACATCGGAACAAATCGAGAGCATTCGCGATGTACGGGGCGAAGGATTGAAGCCATGCGCCAAATTGGCCCAGGACATCTGATACATGATATGTGATAGCACAAAAAACTCGCCGAGCAGAGCAGGGCAGTTCGTTACGGAGTTGATACAATAAGCACTCAGATTTGGAGATGAGCAGCGGTACATTGCATGGCTCAATAAGTGAACAAGAGTACGGAGTTATCGCTCGCTTTAGCCCGGAAAAAGGACTCTACTCGCAATTCTCAATCGAGCGCATCGACTCTTCTACGTGTTCTTTGAAAATGTGATCACGGTCTCATTTGAGAGTCCGGGTGCTCGCCGTGGTTCTCCCCAGGGTCAATTTTAGTCTAGACCGTGACGTATTTTCCAGATACAAGTAATTTTCAAACCGACCTGTCCTCATCAGCAGGAGGCGATTGAAATGCCTTCACGTGGTCTCCGCCTACGCACATTACAATATATAGTTCAATGCCAGTTGCTCTGGTGACCCCCGCTTGGCACTGGGTAAGCGACACCGTATGCCCGAATGCTGCATCCTGGTGCTCCCAACATTGCAAGTGAAGGCCCCTCACTGAGGGGCCCTGAGCCACCAACAGCAGATCACGGATGGCGGTTTGCCATGCATGTAGTCCGGTCAAACTTCAAGATTCTATACCGTATAGTGACCGAGGTCAATGGGGATGCCAGGTATGTCGACTATCTTGGCTTTCACCCTCTATCTCAAAAATCACTATAACATAATTCACCCAAGGCGACCGGTCTTCATATAGGTCGTCGGAAAGCGTTTGAATAGTCGAATTTGATACCTGTTGGGGTGGCGACTGTGATGGCAATAGACTAGGTCAAGAGCAATTCAGCTCGCTGATAACTCATTGGACCTGCGGCGCCGGCGCTTTCCGGTGAGGCACGAGGAGAATCATCAACTGCTCAATTTTACCGATCGCGTGCTCCGTATAGTTGATAATCAACCTATGTAAGTGCTAGATATCCGACCGGGGACCGCACCAATTGTTTTACTATGGTGAAGTAGCTCTGAACTCGTCGCACTTCGCTCTGGAAGCAGGGAAGGCTTCTCGTCCGGCTGTTCACCCGATCCCTTGGCGAAAGGTTTACTCTGGGCATTTAATTAGACATCGTTGTAGATCGCCCTATTTTGAGGGTATTCGTGTGTTGTATGCAACATAAGGTAGTGGGACTATTAGGATAAGGACTGTCAGCTTTCCTGATAGTGGCCGGAGAAGTATAATTGCCTTCTCTGGATACCTATATTAAACATTTCGCGTTCGTGAATCGTTGTTAATAGTTCCGACTGCAGATATATAAGAGCCGCAACGGTCAAGCCGCTACACCTGCCAGCGTTCGAACTTAGGTGGTGCAGTTGGAGTCTATGACATTGCTAGACAAGGGCAATATTGTTTCGTCTGGGCGGTGTATGTCCCGTAGATGATGGTAGGTTTGTGACACTGCGCGGCGGTTTCAACGGAAAAAGTCGAGAAAAAGTATGCTGTCGCCTGTGCCTGGGTCTGTTTCTGGACATCCCGCGATAGGGCGTCTTAGTTGGGCCCTTGTGCTCTCATCAACACGCTCACCCAATCGTATTCGGAGCCGTGAAGCATAAAACTAGATTCACACTTCAAGCAGCACCTTTTCTCTCTCCAAGTCAACTATCCCAGTTCTCTCACATCGCTAGGGCAGGAGAGAGCTGAGATAAAAGGTCTGAAGGTTCATGTCGTGGAAGCGTCAACCAGTTAGTTTACTTGCAGTGCTTTGACTGTGGCGTTGCTCGTTCTTAGAGTGAGGTGTATTCAACGCGGAATATTCGCAGACGCTGTGTTACAACTTGCCGGTTTTCGAATAGTCTTGTCAGTTTGATATCCAGGAAAGTGCTGGGAGATTAACAATAGGTATGCAGATACCGGTATAATGAAATCGAACGACTTTCGGCAACGCGGAGAGAAGAAATTTCCGACTCGGTTCTTCATGTCCACTTAAGGATAACTATTCCAAGAATCTCAGGATACTAGTCGATAGACCTAGACAGAGGACATGGGGACAAACTCAAAGTCCCCGGTGCACGCCACGCCACGGCTAGACAGATTATCTAAGGTAACCTTGCGGACAAGGGCATGGGCAAGCGAGCTGCTCGAAATAGATACTAGGTATTACCTAGATGAAGTGCACAATATGTTTAAGCTTACTTTGATAAGTGGAGTTGTGCCGCCACATTATTTGTGAGACTGACGGATTGACAAATACCCACAAGCGACGGTAATAAATATAGGTTCTGATAGGGCGCCGGCCTGGTTCATCACTTGCAGTGTGCGTGTGGTGTGCTGCGGTGTTGTGGGAGATCCCCCGGGACAGTTGCCTATTGCAGTTCGCGCCTGTCCCAGCCGGGATGGCGAGGTTAGCTTACTGTTTGCATGGCCCGTCAACAAATACTGAAGTCAAGAGTCGAGTCGGCCTGGGAAGTTGCTGGCGATGCCCGTTGACGCGATTCCCGTGAAGAGCATGCGCTCTCCTCGCCGGCCCGTCTCGTGGACGCGATTACGTAGAATATAGCGTTCGCCGGGCGATTACCCTCGCCAAGGCACACTTAAGCATTGCCCAGCCGGCCACTTAGGAAACAAGACTTTTGGCTTGCGGACGGCGTTGAGCCATCGCGGGACCAAGACGGGGCCTAGTCAGCCCGTAAGCCAACCTTCGCTACCCGTCTTGGCCTTCTCCTTGGCAGTGGATGACTTGATGCTTGGCACACTGCGAATCTCGTCACCAGCCATGCCCACTGCCCTGCCAAGCTGCGACCTGCTGCCGCATTGGGCACACTTGTTCGCATTACACGTCCGTGTCGAATCCCTGCGTATCGCTGTCTACCTTACGTACCGCTCCAAACACGGCTCCGAAAGAGACATTCCGCCCATGCGACGTGGACGGAGCGTACGTATAGTAAAGAGATGTTTGGAAGCGTCAGACTACCTACCGTATGCTCGTGGCGAGAATATGCGTGTCGGATTACACAGAACGGTTTCACCCCAGAGAAGGCGATCTCAGCTGGGCATGTACAATTCTGTTCCTGTAAGCCTTTAACGGCCAGAGCGGTATACGAGTAGGTAGAAGATTAAAACGTTTCTGGGCCAATGACGTCTCGTATCTGTCTTGCATCTTCAAGCTGACGAACCCCGGAACTGAACGAGTTCCTTCAAGTGGATTCATTGCCTCATCTCCGCCACCCTTGCTCAATAGATGGGAGTCTGGGACGGAATTGCAGGTATGGCAGCTGCTCCCATGCTCTCCTAGGAGACGCCGAACTGCCTTATCTCATCTCTGTGTGTACGTAACTGCGGCCGACATGCACAGCACAGCTGTTGTCAGCATAGGCATCCACACGTGGCTGTCGAAGCGGAACGTGGGCATATACTGGGCCCCGTTGATGAGTCTTGATCGCGCATCCCCGTCTGCGAGCGCACCTAATGGCAAGGATAGCGGACTTTGGCACCATCGTGGTAGTTCGTCCACTCCTACTGGCCCTCCGTGTACACCATGGAGGGCCTGCCCAGACCGTAGGAGGCGCCTCCATCCCCAGAATCCAGTCAGAGAGCGGCTAGACCATCTCGAGATTACTGTCAGATCCTTTTTATGGACGCCAGGATTACTATGGACCACGATCCTCGCTGTGACCGTGCAGTCTCGAAGAGCTGGGCGAGCTGAGCGGTTCTTGGCCCATGGCTGCGGTGTACCAAGGAATAGGTACCCTACGTAGCCTGTGCGAGTGGTTCTCTGCAGTTCCCAGACAATCTTCATCTGAGATTAAATACCATCCGTCCTGCCCACTCGAAGCTGCTATATCTGATCTCCAGTCACATCTGTAACCTCAAGTCGCCAGCCCTCCAAGCACGACCGCCTCGTCGCAGAGTTTCTCTTCTTCAACGTCGCCCGTAGCTAATTGCTTGTCTTTACCGTTCCTTCACTTCGGACAGCTACCAGGGATATTTCCTTCTTCTTCGCCCTTTTCACCGTCGCAATGGCTTCACAGCAGGTTTTCACGGACCGCGATCTCGAGAAGCAGTCGGCCTCGAGCTACACGCCGGTCCAGCCATCCCACGGCCATGGAAAGTCGAAGCTCGCCAGCGCCAACCCCCTAGGTCTCCTTGCCTTCGGCCAGGCTCTTTATTTCCTTTCCCTGTTTGAGTTCGCTCCCCGTGGTGTCACCGCCACCAACATTACCGTCGGTAACATGATCTGGATGGGCGGCATCGCCCAGTTCATTGCTGGTATCATTGATTTCTGCGCTGGTAACGCTGTAAGTATAGGATTATGTAGATGAAAAGCTCAACACCGGCTAATTCATTCCATCCAGTTTGGTGCTACTGTCTTCTGTGCCTACGGTGCTTTCAACTTGGCCTACTCCACCATCTTCATTCCCGGATCTGGCATTATCGCCGCCTACAGTGATAAGGTCACTGGCATCCCGAAGCCGGAATTCTCGCAGGCTGTGGCTCTCTTCGTTTGGTCGTGGTTCATCATCACTGTTATCTTCACGATTGGTGCTTGCCAGGCCAACTATGTCCTCTTTGGCCTTCTCTGCACCGCCGATATCACGCTGATCCTGCTCGCCGCCGGCCACATGACGGAGAGCCATGCTCTGCTCAAGGCCTCCGGTGTCTTCGGTCTCATTGCCTCGGCCATATCCTGTGAGTAGCCACTACGGTACCGATGAGAATACTTCATTTTTGCTAATCTGTTCTAGTCTACGCGGCTGCTGCATATCTATTTGTCGACGGCACCACGCCCTTCACGCTTCCTCTCTTCCCCATCCGCAAGGACCGCATCGTCTAAAACGGACCGGGTCCGCGCCGGATCTAGAATACCTACGCCTGATCAGATAAAATACCCCGGAGGCTGTTGATCCTTCCATTTTCTCACGCAACACTCGCGACGAGGATGCGCTATGCTACATTCCGAATGATTTTGTAGACTGTATATAGACGCGTTGGAGGGCTAGCAGCATGAATGTTGATTACAGTATATACAAGTGGTGACACTACAATCTAACCTATTAACTCAAGTGGCTCCTGTCTCTCTTCTCTAGATGCCCCCTTTTTTTTCCCCTACGAAATCCAGTTTATTGGACTCGCGTTGCACACATGATTCCCGCTTTCGATTTTCATAAAAAGTGAACTGTCGATTGGTAGGTATACAATTTTCCATTATACATAGAAGAACGGCATCGTGTCTTGGAACCCCAGCATGTTTACTGTTCCGTGGAAGACGTTGCACTGCAGGAGACTGGGCAGCTTCGGCACCCTCATGCAGTTGGGGTCCCCCAACCTACCAAAAATGGCACTCAGCATACATAGTATTCAACTACCACTTATGACGTGGAGGTGGATAGGGCACCCGATCTTTATCGGGATCGGCACCAGTACTCTAGACAGCACTGGTAAACTCGTTCAACTACTGTCCCGTTCTAAAATTCTATTCATAGTTTTTGCGCAGCAGGATCAGAGCTCGAGGAATTTGTTAGTAAGCTGTAGACAGACTCATTTGTCAACGTTATCATCCTTCCCTATAGCGTACCGTCCTGCGAACGGAATTCTCAAAGCATCACCGAAACATGCAATAAATCAGGCGTTCAAAGAAAGGACTCATCTACAATACACGAGATGCTATCTAGTGCCGATTCATGCTCAATAGTCTTCGAATGTATGGGCCCATGGAACCATGGTACGTATGGGAAAATCATGCTGCAGATGGGCGAACCGATGCAAGGGTAGCCTTAGTGTACACTGCCTATTTGGTAGGTATGCTGTAACATCATGATGATACGGTACCTATCGGCATGCGTCCCGGGTGTGGAGCAGACCTGGCCTATCGAGGCAAAAAGACTATCGTTCTTGTTCGCGTTACTGTTCAGGGTCCTACGCAGTAGAAAATGGCCAGTCACCATCGACTTGTGGTGACGAAGCTGGGAAACGTCACGGCTCAAAGAGTTCCAATCACCCAGCTTCTCTCCCGCGATGATGCTTAATAAATAGCTCAATGATCCCCAAAGCCGGAAAGCTTAGTACAGATAGCCACAAGCTAATAGCTGGGCAAAAGCTGGGCACACGCATCCATCGTAAGGGCAGTCGCCAGAGTCCTAAGCACTGCGGTAACGTTGTCCGCTCAGACTGAATCCTTCCGGTATGGGACAGACTGATACCTACCTTTTCTGCGCACCATTCGGCATCATCCGTCCGCATTACACAATGTTGTCAGTCCAGACCCTACAGAGGTATGCAGGTAGGACTCTCTCTGCCAGGGAGCCATGAAAGTGCGCCGAAAGTGGAAAGTATTCTTTACGTATAAACAAGGTTGCGGCGCAGCTGATAGCGAGACCAGGCATGGTTGGCCGATAAGGTCACGGCGGTGGCTTAGAAGCCCTGTTTTTTGCAGCTGCCCAACCCTGGACAAGACTAGATCCAGACCAGATAGTAGCATTGCTTTTACAGTGTGTTGTGTGTTCGTAGTAGAGGTTCCAGGTAAACGGATGGCTTCGGTGCCGCTTGGATGCACATGCGCGGCTCTGGACGCTATATCTCTCTTTCCTGGCGATGCGTGTGGAGATGACACGCCCCGTCGCCACTTGGATCCCAAGCTAGACATTTGTCAAGTGGCTGATAGGCCGGGCTTTGGCCGAAACGGGCGGACGAAGCTCGACGGCGACGGGAAGCAGATGAAGCCGCTAGCGCCCGAGACGAGCCTCCGTTTGACGAGCATTAGTACGAGCATTAGTTTAGTTTAGGTATGCTCATGCGCGAGTCTAGCTAGCCTGAAAGAGGACTTGCTTAGGTGCCGGGTTGCGCAGGCAAAATAAAGGAGCGGTGTCAACGGTATGAAACACGGGCTCATCATTCGTCAGGCATCCCAATAAGCTTAAAACCCACCCATGTGCATGCCTTCAATGAAACATTAGATAGGTATTGAGTATTGTTGTCCATCCCCGCCAAAACCAGACCGGCGGCGCCGAGTATCTAATGTAGTACTTGTACGTACTTACTGACGTAGGTGCTTGGACGAGCGCCGACTGTGCGCCCCCACCTGCAATGTGCAGAGTCGAGGCGGCACGGTAGGTAGAGCTCGGACATGGCAGATTCACTCCGATAGGAGAGGCGCCGCCACTCTACTACGTACTGTAGGTACGCAAGGCGTTGATATGCTGTGCCACCCACCAGACTGCCGAGCTCTGTGCAAAAAACACGGGGTAAGCCACATCGATGTACCCAAGAAAAGATCTGTCCTGGGCACCGCTCTGGGCAGCGGGTGTGGCGCTGACTCTCTGCTTGGCTCACAGGATGATGCTCGGGCGCTCATCTACCTACTAACAGTGCTCTCGTGTCGATGTGGGAAAGTTGCACGGAAAGACACACATGCGTAAAACGCGAGGAGGAAAGCGGGCACTTTTTGTCTGCATTACGAGATACGGCTTACGTGCCGGGGTTGTGTTGGAGAGAGAGAGCGCGCGATCTGGAGGTACTGAAGTACATGATCTGATAGGTTCCGAGAACGCTCCAAGTTAATTCTTAACAGGTGGGATTTCCATCTTCGTTGCCGGCGGCAAGGTCAGAAACCCACGACCACACACGTGCATGCATGGCCCGATATAGCTCAACTCTATTCTGAGGACACGGTCTTGGGTCGCTTGCGCGGGTTTGACGTGATAGCAACAAAAGCGGTGAAGATCTTCCCCTGTACTATGTAAATAATTCGTTGGCCCCCGAGGAATATTCGTATGTTATGCATTGGGCCAGTGCTCTGCATGTGGCTGCGGCATGGTAGCTGTGGCGGAACATGATGATGACCTTCCTCTACCGTACACCTGCGTGACTGGCGGGGGAGACTTCATTGATTTTAATGGCACCTCTAGAGGTCGCCGTTGAATGAGAACGTTGCAAAGCTGCTCGGGTTGTGATAATGTTCATTTTCAACCTATTGACTACTGACATAGTGGTCCTCGGTTCGCTCCCGGCTTTTAGTAGCTGGGCGTTTAAGGCTATCTTATAGTCTATGTCAACGGCAACGCAGAGGCAAGAAGATTAAGCAACGAGAACTGCCATCATCAAACAGCCCAATTTCTCCTCTCCTCTTATCAAAATATCCGATGCATTCTGTATATGTATGTCGGGCTCCACAACCCTCCTAGTTGAGGGAGGCCACATCGCGAGTGTTGTTGACGACCAATAGTTCTCACCACCCGCGTTGTCTCCAATAATATCCAGTGGCGTAAGCGACTTACTACCGGGCCCGTTCTTTATTTGACCCCTTAGCTGAAGCTACTATATGCCTGTATAAGCGGTTAAAGTTTGTTGCACCGATAAAGATGAAAGTCCGACGGTGGTTTGAGTATAAGAAGTACATCGCTGAGTCCATGACGCGCATATACGTCGGCAGGTCAGTAGACGCCCGGACGGACTCGATACCAACCTACCTAGTCAATACCCAAGTCATAGCAAGCAAGACTGATCATATGCGCCTAGCAATGATGAGTAGTAGACCATATCCCAACTAATCCCCAGGACCGTAGCCCTCGTATGACTGTGGGTTTTTTAACAAGCAGATACCAATCGATGATAAAAGAATAATGCTGGGGAACAGGTGCTCAGGGATAATGTTCAAAGCGCAATTATTTGATCCCCGCACTTCACCGATTCTCACCTAGACCCAGGCCTGAGTCCTTCCCGCTGATGCGTCACGTATTACAATCGAGATATCGATACTTGCCATCGTTTCAGCATTTGCAACATAGCACGGTGCATTCGGGACTATGAGCGGCCAAATGTTCTATAGCCAACCGGTCGGTATGTGGAATAGTGATTCATACATAGCCAAAGCCACCCCCGAAATTTTGCCTGGGCGGCGAACTGTGAAGCGACAAATTGTAGCCGGAGGACCGATTGGAAGGGGGACAGAATAATACCACCTAATGCCTCAACATCGGCCGCCTCTCATATCAGATCGTGCAGTGATAATGAAATTGTCTTGTGGTTCCTATCCCGAGTCCACATCGAGGCTCTCTTGGGGCGAAACATGGGGCTTCGAAAGTATAACAAGTGCTCAGAATGAGAGCTTGGTAGGTAGCTCTTCTCCTCAACTGTAATAGTCTAATGCGGGATCATGATCTACTTCCCTGAGGCGATCTCGCTAGTTTTAGGACTCTGGGTTGACTCAGTTTCCTCGCTACGCACTTCCTTTTTGGGTTCCATTGTCTAAAACCGCCGCTTCTAGGTTCGAGGCCTTCGCTTAAGTAGATTTAATTACACGCGTTGTTGCACTTCAGCTTCTTCACCTTGTGTTTGTAACAGGAACTGGAACCTACCATGTTGTCTTATCCGCTCGAGCGCCGCTCATTACCTAGGGGAAACCGAGGGCTGGTTTCCAATCGCCGTGTATCTTCATCGACCAAAATACGAGCCCTTCTAGCCCTCGTTATTCCCTGGTCTCACGATATTGGCTCGGCAACCTGACCCCCGCAAGCGTTCTGGGCTGGTTTCTGTGGTCGGGATGCAGGCTTACCTTCTGGGGTTATGCTCATAGACTGCTGCCTAGCTAAGAAGGATATGAAGCCTAGAAAAATAATTTGGGTCTCTACCGTTGCACGGTGCATATCATTTTCTTCTTTCCCCTTTCATTGTGGCTAGTTAGCTAACGCTCTTGGTACCGAAACCTCGTATTACATCAAATGCCGGGTAGTTAAAGGCTTGGCAACGGTCCTGATAGCCGTAAGTAGTAAAGAAGTCTTCGACGCCTGATCTGTATTCTGAATAAATGCACCGCCAAGGTTCATAGGTATGGATACGAGGAAGATCAATAGGCGGTAAGTCAGCGGAAGGGCCGCCTCGAGCCTATAGCAAGCGCCCGTCTCTAGTCTCTAGCTGATCGAGAGTTTATGAGTCCAACGACCTGGAGTTACACAGATTAGGATCTTCAACACGAAACGCATCACATTGTGATCAGATCTTCTCGATGCCGTCGAACGATGGGGGCGATATTTCTGCCAATGGATTATCTGAACATTCATGACGTTAGCTTGAAGTTAGGACGTGAATGGTCCAAGACGCTGCAATGATAGGCGGTTCGGTCCGTGATCTTCCAATATACATTGCATATACGAGAAGTCCCAGCAGCGCTGCCCATGTGATGGCAACGACAGTCTCGAAAGAACAAGCGCGTTTAGGCTCTAGTCTCCCTACACTTGCGCTTTTGGGCTTGGTCAGCTATCGTAGCGCGATCTGAGATCGGGGCAATTGTAGAGGTTTCCATTTGTGCTGACGCCATCCGCCTTGAAAATCATCGTTCGCCGTGCAACAATAAGCTGCAGCTCTCCGCATGCGACGTTGATGTTCCCCATTCCCCGCCTGTAAGTCCAGGCTAGTTCTTGATGATCAGTGCCCGACGGGGACGGACCGCACGACGGCTCTCAATTGTACGACAGTATAAATAATTTACGGCTGCTTGCCTTCCAACGGATGTTATACATTACAAAACGCAGACAACATCCAGAGTTGTGATCACATACCGTCGCCTACACCGATAGTCATTCACTGCGTATTGTGGTTAACAGCTATCCGGACCTCACAATGAAGTTCTCACTCGCAGCTACTCTGATGGGCATTGCCGCCACGGCAGTATCGGCCCAAGACAAGCAGGACGGCCCCTTCGCCCTACGCGTCAAGGGCACAAACGAACACAGCAAGATCAAGGGTAAGGCTCAAACAGAAAGCATTGTCGCAGGGCCCGCACGGCACACTGACTCTCGATCAATCAGGATACGGGTATAGCTGCCATGCGGGCGCTGCCATAGCCGGGCTATGTTACTCGAACCAGACGATCAGCAAGCCGAACATCTCGAATACTTTCACGTACTACTTCAACTACACGGGCTTCACGCAGGCGGGCGACGACGAGGCGGGCACGCTTATCTGGAAGCAGCCGTACACGGACCAGGACGGCAACCCAGCGTCGGTAGATGAGCCCATGGGCCTGGTCTACCAGCCGACCAGCAACGTCGCGGCGCCCCTGTTCGCTTATGCGCAGGACGTATTCCTCGTCGGGTTCGATAACAAAGGAGAGCTTTTCGGCTACAACTACGTCGACGACACCAAATTTGCGCCCGGCCAGCCCCCCAGCGATTATACCGGCAAGGCTTACTGTAAGTAGACATGCATGGCGGCGGCGGGATTCTGGGAGTGCCGTAACCCGCCAGGCAGAACACAACTGTCACCGTCTGGCGGGTTTCATTGCTGCCCGGCATCGACAATATATCTGTTGCCATGATGCTGACCATTTGCGCAGACCACTGGGCGGTATGCTGGCAGTACTTCACTGGATATTACTACCAGTCGGTGGCCTGGGTGCAGGTTGGCGCCCCGCGCAATCCCACGTGCGAGCCCGTCGAGATCACCAAGGTCAAGGTATAGAGCGGGAATGAGAGCACGGCGACAGCGACACTGCAACACCGAGTAGTGTGTAATGAATGAGAGTGGGAGAATCGGGACGCTCGGCCACGATAAAACGTTCGTCCACGAGCATAGGTACCATGTCAAAGTAATCGTTAGTCTAATAGCTTCAATGTTAATCCAAAGCCGCCATTGGCGATGGCCGCGTTCATGACCCGAAGCGTCAACAAAACAAAACCTCAGATGCGAAACGATCCGGCGCCCCCCAAGCCTCTCCGGGAAGTCATTAAGCATTAAGCTGCAAGTAAGCTGGTGCCCCCGGACAAGCCGTGCCTCTCTGATCCGTACTGGCATAGCGCAATGGCGGCGATCCGAAGCTAATCAACTAACCTAGTCCTTTGTCGTCAGTCTTACTATACTCTCCCTTGTCTAGCTCTGATACCCTGCCTCTCCCCGCTCTATCCGTCGTCTGCTCGCTGCTAGCGTTAGGTAGATAATCTCCCAACACTTCCTCGTCCATAGCATCAACACGGCTTTTCGAAGCAGAGCAGCACAATTGCATCCCAATTCAAAAGACTCGTTTAACGCGGCTTGATCGTCACCATGTCTTCCTCCTTCGACCTGTCCCAGAACTACTCGTTCTACGCCGTGCGTTCAACCCCACCGAGCCCGCCCCGCCAGTTTTCGTCATAGGACACCCGTAGCGCGAATACGAATGAATGAATAAATGACCTGTCAAAGCTGATGATGCCTGCTTCGCCGGGTGAATACAGTTCCCAGTGGCGTGGTTCCTGGCCTTTCTGCCCGGCATGTACTCCAAGTCGCTGGGCGGGACCAACTACGATATCGCCAATCCTCGGCGATATGCTGATAATGTCCAGAAGGACCAGAAGCTTGACAAGGCGGTAACTACACCCTTTTATTCTCATTCATAATGATCCCCCCCTACCACGGGCATGAGTCGTTCGGTATGATATGCTTGGGGTGATGCGCCGATGCATAGGTGCCTATTGCTTCCTCGACCACCCGTCCTCCCCCGTCTGCGTCTGCGTCCGGGCAGCATATCCCACTGTGACGCAAAGCCGACCATGATGCGCTGACCTATCCCCCTCCCTTTTCTCTTCGCGGGGATGATATAGACCAAGGATAAGATCTCGCGCTGTGAGGCCGCCGTCGCCAACGGCCAGGAGACGCTCGCCCTGTTCGTGGCGTCCGTCATCGCGGCCAACTACGCCGGCGTGCCCGTCGAGACCATCAACAAGCTGGTCGCCGCCTATCTCGCCAGCCGCGTCGCCTACAACTTCACCTACGTCTTCCTCCAGGCCAACCGCGGCTTCGCGCCCGTGCGCAGCCTGGTGTGGACGGTTGGCGTCGCCTCCTGGATGACGCTGTTCATCAAGGCCGGCAACCGCCTGTAAAAAAAGAAGAGAAGGATAGGCGGCGACTGGGCTCGTGAGCGGACTCCCTCGGATGCACCGGGCATGGGCGGGGTTGGAGAGGGGCGCGATTTGGCGGGCTAGGGGGTGATATATGCTGGCTTCCTGGCTTCCCGGTTCTTTGTATGAGGTTCGCTCGGTGGGGGGATGATGAGACACGGTTGATCGGGCAACACATGTCTCTATCAATGATAATGCTCTCGTACCCACGTACGTCACGCCTTTACGTACTGTAAGAAGAAGTTGTGTTGCCGCCACTTTGCAGAGGTTCAGCCTGCCACCATCTCCTGCTCCGTTTTCGGCTTGTGTATATGTCGTCCACTCCATCTATACTCTGCATCTCTCAATGACTCGTGATATCGCCGGTATCTCACTGCAATGGCAGGTTTCCTCCACCGATGAATCTCCTAGCCCCCTTACTGTTCTCTGACTGCCTGCCCCGTATTCTCTGCGGCATCTCGTCGGACTCATGGCATCTTTGAATGTTAGACGCTTGCGGCTTAACTTGACTAAAGAGAGACGAAATTTTGCGGCACCGTCTCGTATGATCGGACAGATGGGATGGCGCCTAGAGTTTATAAGGGACTGAGGTTCTAGGTCCTGCTTCTACCCACGTGGTTACCTCGTTGGGTACTTGATTATTAGGTATCACTCGTCATCTTTGGCGTTCTTTGAATATAGTACTTACCTACCTCTCAAGTACCTACCTAGGTACTTGCATTATGTGACTTGGTTCAGCAGGCTATACACGCCTAGGCAGTACCTACCTAACTTAGTGTACATCTCGCTTGCCTTGGGCTACCTTATTCGCTAGACGAGAGGACGCTCCTTCTACCACGTCGACTTTACTCTCATGGATGTCCGTCATTCTTGCCCAGCTATGGCAGTCCTCGCTACTATGGAAGTTATGTTTCACCGGGCAGCGACCTACGTATGTAGTTGCCTCGATATGTCACTCAAGGTGTCTGTCCTTCTTCTCGACAGAATGACTGCTACTCCGTCATTGTCCCGCTCGCCCGTTTTCTCTCATCAGTCGCCGTCCCTACTCTCTCCCAGCTGGAATCTTCCCATCTACACGGGACATAGGCTAGGCCTTCTTTTTTCTCCTTCACTTGACTGCCACTGCATTCGTTAGTCCTGTAGCCTGATCGTCCAAGCATATATCCTTTCGGGTAGCAACCGTGCTGCAGCGAATCGGTTCGGATCGAGACAGATTATCACATCTTACCCTCATCTAAGCTTTCAAACAACACTTGAAGCCAGCCATACGTCTCCCCCAAGAGCATAGTCGGGAATTAAAAATGCTGCAACACATTGTTCTTCACCTGAGTACCTTGCTCGTCACCCAGTTCCTCTCGGCTGACGCTCTCGCCATGCCTGGATGGAACAACACCGTCAAGCCTGAGCCTGATCTCATTGTAAGGGACGACTTCGAGAAGCTGGCGCCCTCAGCATCTCGCCATGTGGTGTCTGCTATGGGGGCTCTGCCAGCCGAATCATCTGCATTTACAGTGACTTTGACGACTGTTGAGACGACTATTGTCGGCACCGTCACTGCCCCCGATACCATGGACATTAGCAGTAGCCCCAATACTATCAAGATCGACACAGGCAACCCACCCCAGGTAGTGACGATTACACTCACTGTCGAGGCCCCCGCCGCGGCCGGTACTCCTGGCACCGGCGCTGTAAGCACTGCCATGAGCGTTTCGACTTCATTCCAGCACGCCGGTTCAACATCTCCCGTATCTCAAGGCACAAATATGAACAAAACCACGGAAACATCTGCCACAATCACTCCAGTGGCTTCATCTTCAATTTCTACCTCTACTCTCGATGATATTGTCTGCGATGACGTATTTTGCAATACAGACGGCAACAGAGTTTGCATTTACTGGGGGGGCTATACATCCTGGGATGTCTCGCTGGGCCCCGTGCCGGGTGAGAGACCAACTATCATCGGCACCTGTTAGTCCAGTAGCAGCTCTGCAGGAGCGACATAAAACTGGTTTTCAAATGGCAA
Organism: Xylaria palmicola; assembly: GCA_022385595.1. NCBI lineage: Eukaryota > Fungi > Ascomycota > Sordariomycetes > Xylariales > Xylariaceae > Xylaria > Xylaria palmicola. The sequence goes on along the minus strand of MU281333.1, from coordinate 494,296 downwards.
GAAAAGTACTAAAAGGCCGTATATTCATCACTCCAATAGTGGGCGTGGGTGGACAACTGAATCGGGATGAAGATCGTACCGATTGCATTGACTTGAAAAACGGGAATACTCCAAGGACCTGCGGGCTAACACTTGATTGCTATCTCGCTCAGATATGATGGAAAAATGGTTGCTTCGTATCATGTCAAAGGACCTAGCTTAACCCAGGCTTGCTATTGTGTCGCGTGGTTAGGGGAGGCTAGTTAAGAATTTGAGGCATCTGTTATATTGCGTTGTATCTGGGAATTTCGAGACATGGTTCTGAAGTATATAGAATACACAGACTATCCCACCAACAGTCAGTGGTAAATTGGCCCATCTTTCCATATCCCAGTAATGGTGATATACGAGATTTTGATGTCTGGCGTCACAGGGCACGGTTCGAGTTGTTGGAGGAATGAGCTTATGCAGCTATACCCATAACGTCAGTTCATAAACATCCGATATTTGAGTCTGCCACGATATTGCCTTACCGGAACCACTGACGGCCGTGGTGATTGTCCCAGACTCGACATAGACGCCGGAGAAATAAAAGTCCTCAGTCGTGTCGGAGTACCCCGAGCGTGGCAGTTCAAGAACACCCAGATGCCAGTCGGCTCCGTTCGACGAGGTCGACGCCGACACGGGCGCTACTACCTGCTTTAGCGGGTCGCTGCCTTCGGAGTGCCAGAAACCGGCGGTGTTCCTGCTGAAGTCCTGAGTAGGGGAAGAGATTGAGCGCGGTGTTAGCGGGAAACCGTTACTCTGTCATTCTTGAAAAGCAGGTATAAGGGGGCCGAAGAAAACTGATTCGGGTAGCGGGGAATCGAGATGGACGGGCGGGCTGGGAGGAGGGCAATGATGACGGTGACGGCGGAGATGACGATCATGACAATGATGTTGGGTGTGTGGTGGAAAAGAAGACAACAAAAAAACAACAACTTCAACAGGAGGGGGGGACTACTCACGATCTCGTAGGCAATGTTGTGCCAGACGTTGGCCTTCCACTCGGTCTTCCACTTGGAGTTCTGCGATACCATGAACTGCAGGTTCGGGTTCGACGTGCCCTGCTCGCCCGAGATCCAGCCCGACTTCATCTCGACGAAGTGCGACTCGAAGAAGCAGATCTGGTGCTCGCGGCTCACGCTCGGCGCGTTGGTGTCCTTGCGCATCAGCGAGAAGTGGTAGTACACCTTGCCGCTGTTGATGGCCGCCTTGGTCTGCGGAATCAGTCTGTTTTTTGTTTGTACCACGGGCCGTCAGTGATCTGTTTATTTTTATTTTTATTTCTCCCAAGGGGGAAAGGGAAAGGAGAGGGAGAGAAGAGAAAAGGGGAACGAACTAACAAAGTTATGGGAAAAGACTTACTCTGTGCGCCGCATGTTCTGTCCGTTCCAGAAGGCCGTGCCGTCGAGCGTGAACTTGGCGCCCTGCTTCGACGCCGTGTCGGCTGGGTTCTTGTAGTCTGGCGACAGATTAACGTATCGGTCCACGCTCGCCGACCCGTGTATGTAGTACTGGTACGGCCCGACCTGGTTCGACCAGGACCACTTGTTCAGATCGGCCGACGAGGCGAAGTCGTTGAACCGCCCGTCCCAGATTACGGCGGCAGCGGCGAGGCGCGCCAGCGCCGCGGACAACAAGGAGGTCTTCATCGTGGCGTAACCGCGGAAGCAAATCTATGACGAGGCGCTTGCGAGTGCGGTCAAAGGTGCCCGGAGGAAACGGGAGAGACGGGAGAGCAGTGGCCTAGAAGACAGACGATCATGGGGGCCGGGGCGTATATGCTACTTTATGGCCGTGCCGGAAGGGAGACGCACCTCTCCTTCCTATTAACATGCGCGCAGATCCTACAGGTCATTCATTGTGACCACGTACCGCATTTGATTGCGCAGTTGGTCCGGGCAGGCCCAGAACTAATATCAGACCAGGCGGAGCGGTCCGCTATCGCTGGAATAAGTCGACATGTAAGTACTTAATCTAGGTACTTATCTTGCCGCCTCGAAGGGGTGCTCGAACGAATACGGATAGGGCCCTCCGAATGCGTGCTCACTTCGATCTTAACATATTGGCCTTGGAACACGGCGGTCGTTGAATTTAGCCTAGATGGGGAGACGCTGGGGGCGCCTTAGTGATTGGGGCTGCGGGTGTCATGGGAAGGTCATGCTTCGTGATAGAATAGACATGTTTTTATGTATATTTCTTCAAGGTTAACAGTACAATTAAAATTAGGCTGAGGTTGGAGTCACGAGTTTGCTTTGATTTGTGATATGGTTGCACTTGTGTCCTAGTCGTCGGTGCTTGACTTCGGATTTCTCGGTAGTCTATTGATGTTGTACTTGTATAGGACATCATATACTAGGCCCAGGTGGCCCCGGCTATTTAATGTCAACTGCGAAGCGAATTCTGACGCAAGACGGTTCGATATATTGCTTGAACTGAATTTAGTAACGCAACGGTAAACTCAAAAAAAAAAAAAAAAAAAAAAAAAAAAAGTCCTCAATGGTACACGCCTCGTGGCTAATATTCCAATCCTGCACCGAAGCTACTGTTCCTGGCTATTGTTGCTTGCTCTAGACTGGCACGCGGCGTATCTACGCTTCGTTTTCTGGTAGGCGAATGCACACCTATGCCGACATCACCTTCTTCGGCTGCGTAGATAGCAGCGGCCTCCGGAGGGATAGACATGTCGTCTTCGATCTTATGAACGAGATACGCCGCAAATAGTACGAACAAGCCTCCTGACGCTAGAACAATAGAATAGCTGCGATCCCCGGGAACGCCTCTTGGTTTCTGGAAGAAGCGAAAGATAATACTTGAGCCCAGAGTCGCAATCATTTGCGGGGAGGCAATGGCCATGTTGTGGATCCCAAGGATGACGCCTGCCTGGTCAGGTTCCGGCTCTTGATCTTGTGGCCGTCCCTCACGATCGACCAAAGGATCGGGCGTAACCTGGTGACCCTCTTCAGCAGCTTGAGCCAGATGCCTCAATTGCTGTTTTGTAGCTCGATACATGACATGTCGGCGACTAATCTCAGCACTGATTATTGCCCACGGAGCCCAGAGTGTCAGAGCCCAAGTAATACCGATTAAACCAATTAATGCTGTTGCGGCCTCGATCGATCGGGCGAAAAGCGTCGAGAGCATGGATACGGCAAATAGGATATGCGATAGCATCCACGCACGTCGAAGTGTGAAGCCAGGGATAACAAGCCGTTTAAGACACTTTCTGATGACTGAGGCGTCGTCCTCGTCTATTCCCTGGTTCTGGCTGGGGGGCTTGCCCGCAGCAGGGTGGTTGTCATAGGTTGGATCGATAAAGAATGGAAGCACAATATTTGTTACGAGGCTGGTAATAGCAAATATCAAAAGAGCATGAGTGCCCATGCGCGTTGCTCTTTCGTATAGCTCGTCTAGCTCCGCTGGTGTCATATGTGGATTCTCCTCGAGGAAGGGTTGGACATAGATGTCGCCAATATATGATGACGTATAGAAGAGCATTGGGAAGAAGCCAACCCACGCGAAGAACTGCACGACGCACACCTTGGATACCTGTGGTGGCAATCGCTTGATTGCAGCAAAAATCTTCACAAAGAATAGGATCAAGCCAGGCCTATCCTCGGCCGGGCGCCCATCGAGCTGTGGATTTCGCTCCCGAATCACCGTTGTGCTGAATAACACAGTAGAGCATAGAGCTATGCTTGCGATAGCACATAGATCCTTGAACTGAGTAGATCCGAAGAACCAAAAATACTTTGGTAGGTTTATACCGCCAGCAATATAGCCAATGATATTGCCGAGCCCAACGACCCTACTGGCCATAGAGTTCGCAGCCTCTGTTTTGACTTTAGCTTATGCGGTTTCTCACATAGACAACTCAACTAACCTTGTTGGTGTGACGGCGCACAGTCTACAATAAAGGCTCGAATCGAGGCTTGCACTGGTCCCGTGTCAGATATTTAAGGAATAAATATGGGAATAGGCAGCAAGCGCTCTGCGACAAACCTGTATTAACCGCGACATCCAGCACGTATATCCAGATGACGGCGACTACGATAATGACTGTCTTCACACCTTCAGATTGAGGATCAGCGCCAAAGAGGCCGAGGAATCCTCCGACAATCTCCCTAATCCAGGCCAAGAACATGTATGCGAGCGAGGTGGCCACAGCGCCACCCAAAACAAATGGCTTGCGTCTTCCCCAGGACACGCGGCAATTGTCACTCAGCATGCCGACGTAGGGTTGGACGAGGGTACCTGTGATGGGACCAGCAATCCAGACCAAGGCCATGAGCGACTTGCTCAGACCGAGGGACAAAAGGTAGGGCGTGCCATTGGACAACTCAACGGCCCACGCAACCTGAAGGCCGCCCAGACATATTGTCAATGCAATGAGATACCAAACACTCTTGGTCTCGTGGAATTGGTCGTCATCTTGGCCATCGCCAGCTGAGCCTATGAAAGGTGCGTGCTCCTCTCTGTGAGGAGACAGAAGAGGAGATTGCTCATCAATCCCATCGCTGCCTAGGTCCGTATTGATACGCTGGGGTATGGCGACGGGTGCATCGCCGGCCTGTCTACGGGCCGACCGGGTCGTCTTGCGACTGAGCGAGGACACGCTGTTCGAGGGGCTCGGCGATGACGGGCTCATCGAAGAATACTGGAGCGGGCAGCTAATGCGCTTCGGTAGAGGTCCTCGTGCCGTCGGGATACTGCAAGACGGCAGTTATGTTTTCGGAGACGAGGCACGTTAAAGTTCAGGGGGGCAGGATTGCTTGCATTCAGGTTCGTATATGGGGGGGATCTGATCGAATGTCGCCAAGGTCCTGACCGGGCTTCACCACAGGATGTATATATATACTGTCTATGGTGTGCCGTTTCACCGCAAATGCAGAGTTGTCAACAGAACAACAGGTAGGAGGTGGTGTAGGGCAAGATGGATAATCATGGTAATACCATAGGTAGGGCGACCAAGGCCAGCTGTTTCTGTCGCCATCGCTCTCCTAGTCCGGTGTAACCGATAACGTGACGACGTCAGATGGACAAACAGTATCGATAAGTGTCCTCAGACGTAATAGCGTGACCCACCCTGACGTCCTGTCTGGGGTACCCCAATCTACTACATTTAGGTACAAGGTACGGAGTACTTGAGTACTTACCCGGGTCCTAACTTCTAAGATACGGCAGGAACTTCCTATCGACCAGTTTCTCGGAAGCTCTAACCTGGACCCTAGCAGTAAATATGAGTACGAAAGCACAAGTTAGTTCTTGATTACTTATTTATGGACGACATGTCGAGGGCACGGTTGGTTTTTTTTTTTTTGGGGGGGGGGGGGGGGGAAGGGGGTAATAGCAGCACGGAGAAGCCAGAGAACTTCCAACGGGAGCCCAGCCGGTTGGGACCAAAACGTCTAGAGCCGATTGCATCCTAACATGAAATGAAGAACAGTGATGAAGGACGGGGTGTTCTATTTGATCGTTTCGGAACGTGGCCATGGCCGTTATCAGCTCGTGATGTGATACGTTAGGTACCTAACTTAGTAGTTGGCGCCCAAGCATTTGATCTAAAGGTATACATACGCCTTGCCCTCTTCCTTGATCAAACTCGTCTATTGGATTTTAAATTCTGCTGTTTCGTCCGCCCAGATTAAGTTGACCCGGCCTGGAGAGGGGGCTGACCTCAGAATAATGCCCTGTAATTATGGCGAGGGGCCTATGGATATAGGTAGGTAATCTATGGTTGTCTATGAGGCAAGCCACAGTGAGAATGTGGCTCAGAGCAAAAATGTGGCGTTGCTCATCGAACGATACCCGTCCCCCCGCCAGCTGTTCACAACCAGCCAGCTATAATCTCCGTGCCGAGTTCCACGGACCAAACCACACCTCATAAAACAAGCAACGCCATGAATACTACCCACAACATCCCTTCGCCAGATCAGATACGATCACACCCAGCCCTTCAACCTCAATTCAGGGAATAGCGGCGAATGCATACTCATTATAAATGTGACAATATCACGCCCCGTGCGTTCTTGTTGCAGTGGCCCTGCCGTCGTTGTGCAACTGGTCATGCGCTGCGCTAATTTCCTCGTTCCTAGAATGTTGGGGTGGTCTCACATGGATTCAGCCCGTCTTGGTTGAGGTCTTTGGCAGCGTTGACTGCAGTGCATGGGCGTGTGGTGGGTAGAGCTTACACGAGCAGCGACTCCTTCGTCTGCCACGGTTCACAGGACCCTTGGTACAGCAAAGGACAGGGTCCGCCCAATCCGGCTTTGATCACTCCAGCACACTGCGTATTCTCGATGCTTTTCTGAGAAGTATCAACTCAAAATGACTCGACGTGATTCGCGTGGCAAGCACGTTAGTACTTGCGGCCATACAAGCATAGACATGCAGGACGCCTTATTTTATCCAAAGAAGTGAACCCGACAGCTAACCTGCGCCAATAGTGGCCCCCAAGTAAGGCACCTGCGTAGCGTGGCCTGACAGCTTTCATAGAGCTGCGTCTCAAGGTGCATCAAGAGAGCCTTTCTGTGTCATGTCAACAGACTGACAATTCAGAGTTGCTACGGGTGGTGACGATATGACAGCATATAAGCAACTGCGTTGCCATGCTGAGATAACCGCATACCTAATTGCTGCCTACAAGGCTAGCAAAGCAGGGTTCTGCTGATGCTTGGGTTGATGGCCATTTGCCCCCCGTGGCACCTTGTTGGAGCTTTTAGCTGACCAAAATCCATGGCAATCTTGGCTCTGGTCCTCAGATGCCGCATTGGGAGCGTTGGTGATGGCTTCACGTTGGGGATTTGGAGTGCTTTAAAGGCTCCTCGGCAAAACTCGCTGTTGCTCCAAGTTGTGGATCTCGACCCTTCGCCGCGAGTGTTTTCTGTCCCGGCAAATTGGGGGCCAGACACGATTTCACACCAGGAAACCCACCATGACGGGAATGCATTCGAAAGTCAAGGTCAAATCAGGCCTCAAAAACATTCTCTTTTGGGAACATGTCACTCTGATTTGTTTAGGTCATTGCTCTTTGGCGTGGAGCTGAGCTGGGCCGGTGGCAGGTTTCTCTGCATCCGGGGCCAAAGACGCTGTCAAACCACGACGCGGTGAGAACAAGCCTCAGGGCAGATGGAATTGGCAGGGATTGGCAAACTACACAGGCAATACCACGGCGTGTGGCTCAGCAGCCTGCAAATGACGGAATGCGTTGGCTCGTTGGAGCAGTGCGGCCGTGCCCTGTGAGGCCATGACTGCAGCGATTTACAACGGTCGAGATTGTTTTTGCACTGCTCTCGTTGCTGTGGGCTGCTATAGTACGTTAGGGCAAGGGAGGACGAGGACGGGAGAGGACGGGAAGGCCAGCGATGGGGGATCGATCCGGGGGCCTCTGGCAAGGGACAAAGGACACGGACTGGTAGGCTGGGGCTGGACAGACACATGCTGTCCCCCGGTTTGACCATGGTGTGTTGGCATGTTACGATATATCCTAGCTTTAGAGAAACGGGTTAGCCTATCAGATCTGCCGCCCGGCGTCTGGATGTGCGGCTCAACGTCTGGGGAATTTTAGCGTGGGTTCCAAAATTGCGAGCTCTCGACCTTCCACCTTGCACGCCATCCTCGACCTCCACATTCCAGCGCGCATCCACACGCCCGTCCATCACCCGCCCGTGCCTCTGTCTCTCCCTGCCCGCCCTGCTGCGTAGACTCGAGACGCGCCATCGCCGCGTCCCATCTCCCGACCTCGACCGCCCATCCCGCCCAGCGCCTGCACGCGAAGCCGCCGTTAATCACGCACGCACCATGGCCGACGACGACTCTAGCGAGCTCTCGTCCGTGTCATCCCTCTCGTCGGCGCCCTCCGAGGACGACGGCGAGGTGCAGCTGAAGCGCGAGAAGGGCATTCTCAAGTTCTTCCACAAGCTGCCCAAGGGCGCCAAGCCTGCCGCCGCGCCTGAACACACGCCGTCGCCGCCGCCGCGCAAGAGATCCCCGTCGCCGCCTCACGACTACGTCCTGGCTGACAATCCCGATATTGCCGTACGAGAACCCGTGTTTGTCGCGTGCCCAGCGCGCTTTGTCGCGTCGGTCTCAGGCTGACTGCTTCCCAGTTCATTGTCATGTTCCGGAGCCGGTTCAACGACGCCATGCCCAAGTCCCTGGCCAACTTCGGCCCCCAAGAACTCGAGCGTGACGTTACCGAGTCCATACCCGGAGAACGCGTCGAGCACTTCCTGTGTGCCGTTCTCGGCCTTCTTTTGAACCGCAAGCAAGATGTCAAGTACGGCGCGCTCCGCCCCCTCCCCATCTTATTGCTCTCTCTGCCTATGGACACTTACGCCTGATTTCTATAGACCGGGACACTACAATCGAGCCCTCGAGGATGCTATCTCGACCCACAAGAACCAGTGGGCGAGGGATTGGGGAGATAAGAGCCCGCTCTCTGGCGGCAATACATTTACAACGATGAATCCTACTGAACGAGTACGCATCCATGCATATCTCACCCTGAACTTGCCTCTTGCAACAGATCAAGACATGAGCTGACTCAATTCGCACTGGCAGTTAACACTTCTTCGGACCCTTGTGCTCTGGGCCTTGTCATCTTCCGAAGTCATCAAGGGGACCATCAACCAGTCCTACAAGCAAAACCGACACGAAGACGACCTCAACCAACCCCTCTCTGTGCAGCCCTGGGGCGCCGACAGCGATAGACGACGATACTTCCTAATCGAAGGCCTCGATGACACACATTTCCGCGTATATCGGGAGAGCAATCCCGCTGGCTTTAACAGGACGTGGTGGAGTGTGGCCGGCAGCATCGACGAACTCCATCAGCTTTGCAATAAGCTAGAAAACGCGGATGGTGGCCCGAGGGCGCGCAAGCTCGCCCAGAAGATCCAAGCTGCAATCCCTCGTTTTGAGGCCACGGAGGAGAAGCGCAAGCGACGCGAGTATCGCCTCATGCGCAAGGAACAATTCAAGCGTCCAGAGCCCGGTTTCTCCATGTACGAAGGCCGTACACGAGGCAAACGGATAAAATACACATATTCAGACGACGAGGACTTTTACTCGGACTCAACACGACGTTCGACACGGAATACTGGCACGCACACTCCAGCCGAACCAGCAGGCCCGGTTACTACGGCCAGTGGACGACAGATTAAGGCGCCGTCCCGCATGACGGTCGACGCGTCGAATAATATTGTGACAACAAGCCCAACACAGGAAACAGAAGATGGCCGACCGAAAGAGGCCATGGTGGGGCCCGGTGGGAGACCCAGGAGGTCAGCCGCCGTCAATCACGGCACAAATGGCTGGGCTTCGTCTGGAAAGAAGGGATACAACTCCATGGACGAGGATATGGAAGACGACGATGACGACAGTGAGCCTGATCTCGGTGACGATGAGGATGATCACGTCCCGGATGCAGACAGCGAAGACAATGAGGAAGACGACGACGAAGACGACGACGAGTTTAACGAAGATGAAGCAATGGTGGACGACGATCTGGACGACGGTGACAAGGTAATGGTGGTTAAGCTAAAGTACTCACCTAAAGCCAAGGGAGCGGCTCTCGATTTGGACGCGTTCCGCTACGACGGTGGAGGCAAGGGAGACACCCAGGCGGGCGCGAAAGGATCACGAGATGGACAGCCGCGACGCACCTCGCCCGTCGAAAAGAGCGAGGAGAGCATCTCAGTAGCGACGGTCAAGAGGCAGGGCACTCCAGAGCCGAACAGTCGGACCACCTCTGCAGGGACTCCGACACCGGATTCGGTGCAGCAGCCGACATCTCTGGCTTTTAGAAAAAGCCCGGAGAAGGCGCAGCAGCTACAGCAGAAGAATTCAATTGATGACCTGGTGGGGTAGTGTCCATAGTGGTCAACATGGACTTCTTTTTGGCGTTGGGGGGTCCATGGACAAAAGAACAAAAACGAACATTGCCATCAGTCTTTTCATTACCTGGCCCAAGAGACTTTCTCGACCGTGGGGGAGAGTTTCGGGCGCATTTGCGGCCGTCATTGATGTGAAGTGGTGGCAAGTCATCTCGGTCTTTTCTCTCCCGGACATTTGTCACGAACGGGATAGACAGAGTATGTATGTAGAGCATGATCGCTGCTTTCCATCGAGCTATAGCTCTTGTTACATGACAGGCGAGAGAGGGATGGAAGAGCACTGCTACTGAAAAGGCGAGGTACATAACGAGGCTCCATCATTCTTGTTTCACTCCCATGTTCGGAGATGTACTATACTACACATGGATGGACCTTGGCTGTTTTGCGTGGCAGTCGAACGGAACACATGTATACCAGCCGCCCGGCGCTTGTCGGATGGGTAGTCCTCATACTGTAGATCATCGTTGCTAGTTAGATGCTCAGCACCGCTGGATGGCTTTCATCTCGTCCATCGGCACCGTCCCTTTGTGATGTCAGCTTCGTGCCCATTGACCTCGCTTTCCATGTCGTCGCCGTGGCCACAGAAGCCTGCCCATACCTAGAGAAAGAGGCCAAGGCATCGCGGATTGCAGGTTAAATCTCGTTCTCGTTCTCAATTCCCATTATACACGCATCCTCCCTTTCCTCCCGCCCTTCTTCCTCCTCACGAGCCCTTCGTCGCGCCGGCCCTGGCCCGCGCGGGCAGGGGCCAGTTGTTGACGCCGTACCACCAGCGCCGCAGCCGGGCGCCGGCGGAGCTCCCGCTCATCTGCGCGGTGCGGTTCCAGTGCTGCCAGCCGGCGATGGCGAGGTTGTAGAGGACGCCCTGGGCCAGGGGCATCAGGACCTGGTCGCGCACGGTGACCCAGGCGACGCGCGACCACGTGTCGGCGCTGGCGATGCTGTGCAGGTAGCTCTGCTCGAAGCGCAGGTCGGGCATGGGCGGGAAGGAGGCGGCGCGGCGGCGGCCGCGGCGGGGGGCCTCGCGCGGGCGCACCAGGACGCTCAGGGGGATGTCGTCGTCGTCGTCTTCTTCGGCTTCGTCCCCCTCGCCGTCGAGCCCGTCGTCGTCGTCGCCGCGGCGCTGGCGCTGGCGGGTGCCGCGGGCGGGCGAGAGGTACGCGGGCGTCCTCGTCGAGGCCGCTGTCGACGGGTTCAGGTCGTGCCGGGGCGAGGGCTCGCGGTTGATGTGCGCCGTCTGGATCGTCTCCGCGATCTGCGTTGGCAGCGCCGACATGGCTGCCTGTGCGGATTAGGTGCTGGCCGGCAGTGTAAAGGAGGACAAGAAATGCAGGGACCGAGTCTGTCGGTGGTTTTCTGTGTCGGGATCAGCTGGTTTGGCCGTTGGATGTTTTGTATTAGATAGGTTAGGTAGGTACTTGGGTTGTCTACTGACCTTAGTATCCAAGGTAGGTACTTACTTGCCTCGGATGCCGAGTGTCGGACAGTGTATAGGTACCGTGATCCCCGGTCCCGATGAGGTCAGTGACAGACCGATAGGTGCCTGGCGGGGCCATGTTCAGCTGACTACAGCTGGTGGGTGCCAATACTTGGCGTAGGGAAGAAGGTATACGTACAGGAGAACGAGCGTCACATAAATCATACCATACCTACCTAAGGTATCTATAGATGCTACATCACGAATATGGGGAGGATGGAAAAGATAATATGAAGGAGGCTCGCCTCTCTCTTGTGCCAAGTTTATTGAAAGCTGGGTCTTGAAGATGTGCAATGTCAATCAACACCCAACCGTCACCACATGGCCCAGAGGCATGCCCATGAAGACCAATAGACACTTTTTGAAAGGAAAGATTGGCGCGGGCAGCAGACCGCTCGGGCATCTTTATAAACTTCATAAAATAATACATACTAGCCTAGCCTCGACAAGCGGCCATCGTCACCTTCTTACCATGATTGTCATCCCCCCCCTTCCCCCTTCCCCCAATAATAGACCCCTTAAGAATGCCACGAACCAAGAATCAAGCCAAAGCATACCGCAGCGCATCAGCACCCTGCGGGCGCCTCTAGTCCCGTCGCTCCCCCCAAAAAAGAAAAAAAGAAAAAGAAAAACTTATATGCCGGGTATCGAACTCCTCGCGCCCGCTACCACATGAAATCCAACCGCGATGCCATGTCCTCGTCGGCATCGTCATCCCCCTCCGTCTCCTCGTCCCCGAAGAACGACGAGATCGGTGCCGCCTAGGCCGTCCGCTTCTTCTGCTCATCGGGCTCGTCCGGTGCCACGCCCTCCAGTTCTGTGGCCAAGGTCTCGTCGCTGTCGGCCTGGCTACGGTCGGAGACTTCCGTCAGACCCTCCGAGGTCTCCGGAGAGGTGCCTTTCCGGACCGTAAATGTTCTCGCGGCATCGTCTGCCGCTGGCCTGACCCACTACATCGTCTGTAGTCAGCAACCGTCGTCATGAGAATGATTGATCCTTTACATGGAAAAAAGGGGAGAGAGAGAGAAGAGGGTGGCAAAGTGAGAGGATGAGCCACGGACGAGAACGTATCCCGAGCGGGAATGGTCCGGGTCTTGTAAGCAACAGGAGCAAAAGAGGTAGATGAACGAATACGCAGGGAGCAGGAATCAAAACTTACAGCCGACCGCGCCAGCTCGAGGTCGAAATACGCCGTGTCGGCGTCGAGGAACTTGTACGTGGGCCGCGGCGTGCCGCTCGGGAAGAGGGTGATCTCCCGGGTATGGGCGTTGTACGCCGCGAAGGGGGCGTAGAAGTGCCCGAACCGGTCGCAGATGTCCACGAGGGCCGCTCTAAAGCCGGGGTAGCATCGCAGGGGCCCGGGCAGGTTGTCCGCTCGCGAGTGGCCCACGAAGATGCACGTCTTGCTCTTGTGGAGGAACGCCATGGTTGCTTTCGAGACGCAGAGCTTCGGTGATATGGGGTTGCGTGTGCCGTACGATGTCTCCAAGATACGATCTAGCCACTCTACTGGTACTTTGGAGGATTCGATCTTTCGTTGCTTCTCCTTCTTGGACGCCGTGTGTTGTTCCTGAGCGTCGTTGTGGTCTGTGTCTGGGAGGCTACCGTTGTCTGCGTTGGTGGGTGAGAGACAAGACTCGGTTGCTCGAGAACTCTGGCGGCGCCGCTTAACTCTCTTGTTGCTGGGGCAATCCGTTGCCTGGTAATATAGGACATCTGGGCTCCGGAGACGCAAGGGTAGCCGTGCTACAATAGGGCGGACGCGTACTGTGAAAGTATCGCCGTCTAGCGCCGTGATATCTTGAACCTTAAAAGCCTCTAGCATGCCACATTAGCTCAGAAATCAAGGTTTAGTCGGGGTTTGGTGGATGCATGCTTCCTGGCGGCTGAACCACGCACAAGAGGCGAAGGGGTCCATTACCGTGCATGTCGTTGGCTTCGGATGGGGGTGTGAACTTCCGAAACAAGCCCGTTCTACTCAAGGATTCTAGAAAGTTACTGGACGAGGCCAGTCTAGGCAGCTGCGGAACGGACTCATCACTCTGCCTAGAAATTGATTCAGAAATGGTGCTGAAGCTCGTAGAACGTCTGGGCCCGGCGGGCGGCACACGAGCATATAGAGTAGCCCAACGTCTAGGGTTCCCCTGAGCAGCCTTGGAGCCGATTCTAGGATGAGGGGACGAAGGTTCATGAGACCCCTCCCCGGGGGTGTTACTACAATGCATCGAACCGCGGTTAGCCCTGAGCGACGACGCCATGGAACTGATACTCTTCCGTATAGCTGGCCAAGTCTGCCCTGCTAAATCGGCGTGTTTGGAGTCGGCCGTCAGTAGGCGGGACAAGTCGTTATTGGACCCAGCATTGTACCATGGCTCAGGCGCGTATAGCACCCTATTTTGGCTACATCGGAGCGGGAGTCTCTTGGTGATACTCCCTTTGAGTGTCTTGAATCGTCCTCTCAGGGAGCTCTTGCTACGACTGGCGTGCAATGGCTTGTGATCAGAGGACGAGGCGGTTGTGGTCGGTGTGGGCGATCTGCGTGATCCCAGTGGCGCGCCGCCACTGCGATCAGTTCGACTATGAAAGGGCAGCATAGCGCCGATGGGAATAAAACGAATGGGCGGGCGATGTATATAGAGTGATACCGAAGAGGTGTAGGCTTGGGTCTATGTGGACGGGTATTCCCGCGATAAGCTCCAAGACCCAGAACGCCCAGAACAAGATACCCAATATTGTCGTAGTATAGAATGGAGTCGAGGATACGGACATCTTCCAAGTCAGTTGCCATTTGATGTCCTGGACGTGACCATGCTCAAGGGGAGCACCTCACCGGGCTATGTTAATATGCACAGTATCGACCTTCCTCAATAACGCTGCGCACCAAATGAGAAGCTACGGGGGAACATTGTGCCTCCGCAATGGCAGTCTCGTTCGTACAGATGGACCATTCTTCACGCTATGGATAGTATATGGGTTCGAATTGAAAGCTTGAGGTGGGACTCTTTGAGCCAATGGCTAGAGGTATCTGGTATGATCTATGCAAATATACAGAAAGCTTTTACTATACTCGTTTGTGGTCGAAATCTTCGTCATCGTAATCTCTCTGCCTCCTGACTCGGGCTTTCTCCATGCTGCCTCGCTGTTTAAATCTCCTATCTTGGACGTCTTCCTGTTGCCCTGCCTCGTCACCAGGGTGAGCTTTGACTGTCTGAAAATAATCAGTAACAAGTCTAGTGAGGCTAGCTTGTCTCGGCTTCATCGCCGCAACCTGAGCCGCTGTAAGGGAGGTTGAATGTTCATTGTTTAGAATATCATAAGCAGCGGACATTTTTCGTGCTAGGGCCACTACTTCCGTCTTGGAGTTCTGTGCCAGCGCCGACGCCTTAGAATCTTTCGTGTTTGGGGAGCCGTTGAAATACTTCTTCACTGCCGTTTGATAAGGGCCAAAAAGATGATCAAGGGCCGCAGCCATATTTTTAGCCCAGGAATCGATGGCGCCTGCATAGTCGTGTTGAGCCTCCTTGTCAAATGAACGCTTGGATGCATGAGCAACTTGAAGATATGTTCGCATTGCCCGCATATCGGGTGCTCTGAGAGATCGTCCCATGACTTGTAAAATGACAGTTGCGTTGTCCAAGGCCGATTTGTTGAGATTGTCCCGAAGGCAGGTCTTCATTGCTAGCCGTACATGCTTGGGAGTGACTACATGGCTCGGCATGCTCCGGAGAGTCGTAGCAGCTCTACCACTGTTTTTACCTCGCTGAAAAACCCCGAGTGCTCGAGTCCAGTTATCAGCGTCTGGAACGACTTTATAATGCTGAGTGAACACATTCCAGTACTTTATCGCCTTGGTAGTCCTGCCTGTCTTCTCTACAGCTTCAAGGATCATCGACAGCGAATTATTGCCGGGCACTGCGTGAGTGAAGGCTGGGGCGCCTGGCGCTTTGGTAACTGACCGAGGGGCCGCCGGGTCGGTGTTCTTGGTCCCTTCCGGCAAGGGCAAGCCCTTGTTTTCTGCTCGTGGGATCATCATAGTTTGTTCAAGGAGGCCCTCAATGCCATCTGCTTCCCTATAACCCCCCATGAGCAGGATCCGCCCCATGGCACACACTAGTTCTTCATCGATGATTAGGGAGCCAGATTTCCACCGTGAAATGACTTCCTCCCATATAGTCCTGGCACGTTGAATGGCGCTCTGCTTTTCCCTTTCGATTTCTCTTTCTGTCAGACGTCCCGTGTCGTCTTCGTTCGCGGGCTGCTTGTCTGCTTTCATACGCAGGGCGTTGAAAATAGTGGTATATGTCAAGTTATTGGGGCTTCGTAGTGGGTCGTCGGAGGAATTTAGTATGGTGAACATAGAATCGAGGTCTCCAACTTTGGCACAGACCTGTAGGACCGCATTCAAATGTATGACATTGGGCTTTATTCGTCCGACCGATAGCATATTCTGGTACAGCTTGACAGCCTCGGCTACGGCTAACTTGGGATGCTCCGACTTGGCGCATCCCCGAAAGATGATAGTGAATGTCTGGGCATTTGGCAGTTGAGCGCGCTTCTTCATCTATTTCCCGCTCGTTAGTAGAGTATGCAAGGTGCTCGTGACAGGGCACTGACCTCATTGTAGAGCTTGAGGGCGGCATGCAGCCGGCCGTGCTGCAGCTGATAATCGATCAAGTAGTTCCAGCTGACGGTGACATTGTGGTCTTTGCTGGCTTGCCTCGTAATCTCAGAAGCAAGCTCGAGATTGTCTTTGCCGAGGGCAAGTCTGACACGGTTCGCGATGTGCAGGGGATCGCCGAGATACTCGAGCTCCTTGCGGGCAGCCCAATCTGTCGAGCGCCTGAGGGCTGGCGCCCTTCGGCCGCTGTGGTCGGTCGAGTCTGATACGACGCTCGAGTTCGTCTTATCGGCAGACGCCGTGTCTGCGGCAGCGGTCGCGTATCTTCTGTTGGACCGAGGGGGTTTTGCGCCAGCTCGAAGAGGCAACCGAGTGTAGCGGTTCGTATATAAATTACCGGGGAGGCTGTGTCCAGAGAGGTGATCAAAAGCCCTCCTTAGGCATGCGCGACAGGTAAACATATCGACTGACTTGTTGTAGTCGGATATGTCGTCGAGTGCAAGCAGTGTTCAAGATGCGACGCTCAGAAAATTTACAAGTACCAGAGGCGCTACGTATAGAAGCAGGGGGTTTAGTTAAAGAAAGCTAGCCCTAAACAGGGAGCTATGGCTTTGCACAGTAGTGCTGGCGCACCCACCGTTTACTTACCTTATTCGGTAGTTGAATTAGTGGGTATGCACCCGCTGTCCCCCGCCCATTGGTGGAGAGCCCTTATCGGATTCGTACTTGTGAGTGGCAGCCGGGGTTCGCGTTACGCGTAGTTGAGGAGGGACCCGCGACGCGTCCCCATTAATTGTTTAATTGTTCACAGGACAGGTACTGACGGTGCGTCTGCTCCGTACAGTCCACTACCTATCCCCTCTTACCGCCACCGAGACCACCCCTTCTACTCATTGATCATTGATCCATCACTCCCCTTCGCAAACGCTCAGACGCCTGGTTGTGAAATGCATGGCTCCCTGACCGATTGCCTCTGAAGCCACGAGACCAATACGCTGCAACCTGCCTCAAGCCATGTCGAAGGCTGCCAGCAGACGCAAGCAGCTCGCTGAGCTGAAAGCCCTGCGCGCCTCGGGTAAGAAAGCTTATGACACCTACCAAGTCGCCGAGGAGCAAGCCCTGTACGAGGAGGTCGATGAGAATGAATACAAGAAGATCGTGAGAGACCGTCTCAACCAAGACGACTTCGTTGTCGACGACAATGGCGAGGGTTATGCCGACGACGGCCGCGAGGACTGGGACCGAGTTCAGACGTACTATTCCGAAAGCGAAGACGACGGCGCTGCGGGGCCCAGAGACCGGAAATCTGGTGAGAACATGTTCACATTGGCCCCCTTGGTCGCCCACCTTCTCACCTCTACCCAGACAAACGGAAGCGCGAAGAAGACAAGGCAAAGAGAGACGCCAACGATCGCGACATTAGCGAGTACTTCACGAAAGGACAGGCGGCCCCCAAGCCCAAAGCAAAGGTACACCATGCCCTAATGCGTGTCACTTGCAGCTGGAACATCACTCTAACCCCGAGCTTAGGTTATCAAGACCGAGGATGACGATAGGTTCCTCACAAACTTGCTTGACGAGGTCGATGCAAACGTTCAAGCTCCAGTAGCCCGATCGTCCAAGAGACAGAGATCTCCTGAGCGACGCCGTGCCCGCGTTTTGTCTCCTGTCCGCGCCAACCGACAGCCAGCGATTAAAAAGGCGAGACTCAGCCCCGAGGCTTTACCATCCTCGCCCCGCGCCGAAATTGCCGACGACGATGACTTCCTCCCACCTATGGATGATGACATACTACTGCAGACCAATGATGATGTGATGAGTGACCAGATTCCACTCCCCTCATCCCCTATTTCCAAAGCAGTTGCCCGTAAGGCCCAGCTGAAGGCAGAACCTGCAAATGAAGACGAGGATGAAGAAATGATGGAAGTTGCTCATACCGGCGCAATCAACACCACAAGCGTCAACTTGTCTGCCTCTCGGCCAATCAAGAAACTGGTCAAACCAGAGCCTTATCCTTCACCAGCTAGTTCTTCACCTTCGAAGGCCCCTGAAGCCGACGTTGATGCATCCTCATGGAATCAACTAACTGACAAGTTGAACGTGGTCGATAGCTCAGTCCCTCAGGTTCGTGCCGTCGGAAAAATGGACTTTAGAGACGCCATTGAAGAAGACGGTAGTCTCAATATGTTTTGGACCGACTACACGGAAGTGAATGGCTCGCTTTGTCTGTTTGGTAAAGTCCTGAATAAGAAGGCTGGCTCCTATGCAAGTTGTTTCGTCAAGGTTGATAATATACTAAGGAAATTGTATTTTCTACCTCGGCAGTATCGCCAGCCGAACGGACGAGACACGAGCGAGGAAGTCGAGATGATGGACGTTTATTCGGAAATTGACGGACTGATGACGGAGATGAATGTCGACATGCACAAGATCAAAGCTTGCGACAGAAAGTATGCATTTGAACTACCCGGTATTCCTCGCGAAGCCCAGTACCTCAAGTTACTTTACCCATACACTAGTAAGTTGTCCACCCTTCTATTAATTACAACATCGACCTAATCGGATGTAGAACCTCAAATTCCCACAGAAACAACCGGCGAGACTTTCTCTCATGTTTTTGGTGCTAACACTGGCCTGTTTGAACAATTCGTTTTATGGAAGAACATCATGGGACCCTGTTGGCTCAAGATCAAAGACGGCGATTTTGGCAAGTTGAAAAACAGCTCTTACGCCAAACTTGAAGTACAAGTCAATAGCCCGGATACAGTCTCCTCATTGAGTGACTCCGACAATCTGGATGCCCCTCCCCTCACTTTAATGAGTCTAGCGATGCGAACAACTTTCAACGCAAAGAATAACAAGGCGGAGATTCTATCTATCAGTGCCCGCATATACGAAAACGTGTTACTTAGTGACACCACGCCTGCCGATCAAATTCCATCGCGAACATTTACCGTGATCAGGCCGAACGGCAGCGCATTTCCTTCTGGGTTTGACAAGCTAGCGCAGACAAGAATTAAAGGGTTGATTAAGTTAACGAAGAATGAACTTGAAATCTTGTCCTTCTTTCTTGCTCAGCTCGATTTCGTCGACCCTGATGTTATCCTCGGACACCAGCTTGAAGGTGTCGATTACAGTATCCTCCTTAATAGACTACAAGAAAAAAAGACGCCGCAGTGGGCACGACTTGGACGGCTTCGCCGAGCTCAGTGGCCATCATCCATAGGAAAGGCTAGCGGCAACGTTTTTGCAGAGCGTCAAATAATGGCTGGTCGTCTGTTGTGTGATCTTGCCAATGAGGCAGGCAAGTCGGCCATGTATAAGTGCCAGTCATGGAGCCTAACAGAGATGTGCAACCTATATCTCAGTGGTGATGACCGCCGTCTGGATATTGATAATGAGGTTGCTCTGAAAACGTGGGCTACCGACAAGAAAGGGCTGATGGATTATATTACCCACATGGAAGCAGATACGTATTTTATTGCCGCCCTGGCCCTGAGGACGCAAATATTACCTCTGACGAAAGTTTTGACGAACTTAGCTGGTAACTCATGGGCTCGGACATTGACTGGAACTCGAGCTGAGCGAAATGAGTACATTTTGCTACACGAGTTTCACCGCAATAAGTATATATGTCCCGACAAGCAGTTCTTCAAAGGGCGACGAAAGGTCGAAGAAGCAGCAGACGAGGGCGACACTGGTACCAGCAAGAAGAAGGACAAGTACGAGGGTGGCCTGGTGTTCGACCCGGAGAAGGGCTTGTATGACAAGTTCGTACTTGTTATGGATTTTAATTCCCTGTACCCCTCCATCATCCAAGAGTTCAATATCTGCTTCACAACTGTGGAGCGATCCGCATTGGTAAGTTACTTGGATACTACCTTATAGGCCAAACTGACAGTTATCACAGTCGGAAGACGAGAATGCAGTGCCTGAAGTCCCAAAAGAACAGGAGCAAGGTATACTGCCTAGGCTTATCGCCACTCTTGTCAATCGCCGGCGACAGGTAAAGTCGCTCATGAAAGACAAAACCGCTACACCGGAACAGCTCGCAACCTGGGATATCAAACAACTTGCCCTAAAGCTCACGGCAAATTCCATGTACGGCTGCCTAGGATATACGAAATCGCGATTCTACGCACGTCCCCTGGCTATACTTACTACTTTTAAGGGCCGTGAGATTCTCCGTAGTACCAAAGCGCTGGCGGAGTCGAAGTCGCTGCAGGTTATCTACGGCGATACTGACTCGGTCATGATAAATGCCAATGTGGACTCAGTCGCAGATGCTCTTAAAGTCGGTAATGATTTCAAGAAGGCTGTCAATGAGCGCTACCGCCTTCTTGAAATTGACATTGACAACGTCTTTCGAAGAATTCTATTACAGGCCAAGAAAAAGTATGCTGCTGTCAATCTCGTCGAGGTTGCCGGCAAACTAGTTGAGAAAATGGAGGTCAAAGGTTTGGACATGAAGCGCAGAGAATACTGCGCTCTGTCCAAAGAGATCTCGGCCCAGATATTAAACGAAATCCTTTCGGGGGATGAAACGGAAATTGCTGTTCAGCGGATACACGAATATCTGCGTGAGATCTCAGGGAAGATGCGCGATCATTCAATCCCCGTCCAAAAGTACATCATATTCACGCAGCTTGGCAAGGCGCCAAACGAATATCCCAATGCCGACTCCATGCCCCAGGTTCAAGTCGCTCTTCGAGAAATCGCACGTGGCAAGACAGTCCGCCGTGGAGATGTTATTTCCTATGTTGTGACTGGAGACAGCAAGGCCAGCTCGGAACCTGTTGCCAAACGGGCGTATGCGCTGCAAGACCTCACCCAAAATGGTTCCAACCTGAAAGTGGATGTTGAGTGGTATATTGGCAAGCAAATTTTTCCACCTGTCGAGCGTCTATGTGCCAATATCACCGGTACTTCCACGTCACAACTAGCTGAGCAACTGGGCCTTGATATACGTCGTTACGCCAACAATGCCTCGAGCCAATCCGGCTCTAACGACCTCGAGATTCATCCTTTGGAATCACAAATTCCGGATGAAGTCCGATTTCGTGACTGTGAACGACTCGCTCTTCGATGCCGAAAGTGCAAGGTCTCATCTCCCTTTAATGGCCTAATCTCCAACCCCTCCACCACCGAGGCTACCCCAGCGGTGGCCGTGACAGCGCAAGGCATCTTCTGTCCATCCTGCTCAGCCATCATGCCGAATCTAAGCATTATTGCACAACTCGAACATGCGGTGCGTACCGCGACGTCGCGCTACTACGAAGGCTGGCTCGTGTGCGACGACCCATCATGCGGGAACCGCACGCGCCAGCTCTCTGTCTACGGAACCCGGTGCATGGGGCCCAAGGGTCTTGCGACGGGCTGCCTGGGCCGCATGCGCTACGAGTACTCGGAGCGCGACATCTACAACCAGCTCGTCTACTTCGCATCCCTCTGGGACGTCGACAAGGCGCGCGCCAAGGCGCAGTCCGGCGCCACAGGCCTCGGCGGCCAGGGCAACGCCGGCGCGCTGAGCGCCGCTGAACAGGCGTCTGTCAAGGCCCTCGCTGAGCATAACCGCATCCGCTTCGGCACCGTCAAGGGCGCCGTCGACAAGTACCTCGACAAGTGCGGTCGCCAGTGGGTGGCCATGGATACCCTGTTCTCTAAGCTTGGGTTTGCTGCTGCCTGACCTGGCGGGGAGGGAGAACGACGTGCGCATTGATCAGATCATTCACGGCGGCAATGGGAGACGGGCCGGATCCAGTATGATATGATATACTTGACGCTCATCCACCAAGGAGTTTTGCGGTCGTTTTCTGGGCTTTGGGTTCTAGCCGCGTTGTGTAGATATCTTCATAAAGATTTCGTTGATGTTGGGGTCTCGGGGATAATAGCATGGGATACTGTGCATGGCTGTCGTCGCCCATTGGGTTTGGAATATAGGTAACGTTAGGTAGGTACTTGGCTTGTTTGTTTCTGGCCGGCGTTAAATGAGCGAGCGGACAGGCGCCCAGGCCGGGATGTATGAATTTCAATATTTTATGCTTTTACCGTTGTTAAATCAGAAGCTTGTTTCGAAGTCGATGACTTCGGTATAACCTAGACATCATGCCGTCCAATTTTCACTTTGCTCTTTCTGTCGCTTTCGGAAAATTTTGAAGACTGGTGCCTAGATGCTACCTGGGTTCTATGATTAGTGGTACAGATACCTACATAGGTATCTAACTAGTATGCTAAATAGCATGTTTTACTACGATCTTGACAAGTAATAAATCAATCGGTTAGTTCTTTAGCCAACCCGAATGGTCATGATATGCCACTTGCAGACAATGAGAGAATGCCTGAGAATAATTGCTTGAAATTCTCGAACTGCTACGGTTGAGTGTCTGCGGGAATGTGATATACAACAGGCTGAGACGACCGGATTGCCCCCCTCCTGCTCCTAATCCGGACAACCACGACGCCATGCAAGCGGTATAAGCGAGATCTGTCATGGCAACCTGTCGTGACGTCGTGCTGTATCGGCGAACCCGCGGCGACATTGACGTTAAAACCCTCAATTTGCACTGGTATTTCTGCCATCCTCAAACAGTATAGCAAAGCTGTTGGCTGCGGGCAGGGAACCACTATTAAGTAAGTCAATCAAATTAATTCCGGTCCGGGACCACACATGTTCAACTGCAATTCATGTCCCCGGGCTGTACTCGTCTTCTTCAGTCATTCATTTTCAAAGAGCTGATGGCGTCGTCGTTTGCTCCCCTGCCCTCACCTCCCTCCCAAAGCGGACCCTAGTAAGCTTCCAACCTCGATTACCGCTGCTTGTAGTTGTCTAATTGTTGTAGTAACGCAGTAGTGCGAAAATCGTTCCATTCATCATTCTTCCGCTAGCTTGATGAAGCAACCTTCATTCTAGGCTGCTAGCGAATCCCCTAGAGCCACAGACAGCCTGAAAATGTCGTGAAAATAGAGATTTGGGTGTGAAAATCATCAAGAAAATGATTCTTAGTAATATTTGGTAGCAGGGAGACTCTATCAGACTCAAGGTATCATGGTGACGAAAGAAATCTGGAACTTTTGAGACACCTTTTGAAAGTCCCCGTAAATGCAACGCAAAACCATGGTTCGGGTCTATGCATGAAAACGCAGCCACAAATGCAAAGTCTATTGCCGAGCGTATACACTCAGTTACCTCCTTTCTCAGATGCAGTGGAGGCCTCAGGCGTAGCCTTAGCCAAGGCAGGGGATGCCGCAGTGGATGGGGGCGAGGCCGGATGCTCCGAGTCCATGTTGGCTAATAGACTACAAGATCCATTAGTATTCAAGACTGTTTTGAGAGCGTTACAGGTTTAATACTTACCCGAAAGAATTCGTGCTGGTAGGTGTTTCTCTGACCGGGGGGGTACCAGTTCTGGATGAGGCACCAGAATCATCTGGACCACGGCTCAGAGAGCCACCGGGACCAAGACGTCTACCACTGTTGCTACGGGAGTTGAGCATTGACATTGGGCCTAGTGTGAGGTTGCCGCTTGATGGGCGGCTGGCACCGCCTTTGAGACGGCGGAGATCATCAATACCAACTTGATTGGGTGTTGGTTGAGGGAAGCCGCCTGGCGGGTGTCGCGCGTCGCCACGACCAAGCTGTGCACGCCCTCCGCCACCTCTCTGGTTGTTTCGGCTAGCCTCAGCAGCCTTCTGAGCCGCCAGGGCCTCTGCCTCAGCTCGTACCTCGTCGAGTGTCTTGGGGCCCTTGTTGGCTTCCTTGGAAACCCAATTCACTCTTCTCAAATCAACAACGTCCATAAGCATGAACTGGAGACGGCTCGGCATGCCTGGGAGATCGATCATGGATTGTATGCGTCCAAAGTAAGCGTCCATCATTGGCTTGCCCTTTTCGGCAGCGTCGAGATTGGCACCGATAGTCCTCAAGAGTTTGCTGAGAGATTCAACCTCCGCTTCGTCTGGGACACCTGAGTAGTCGACCAGCTTCCTAACGCATTCGTGCATGATACGTTCAGTCAACATACCAAGTTTATACAGTTCACCAATAAACTGTACCAAGCCAAGACCACGCCTCTTCGCAGCGGCAGCTAGATAATACTCGTCGGATAGCAAGGCCGCAGCTGCCCCTTTCTCACCTTCTTTCGGCTCGGGGAGCTGTACTTTCCAACCACGCTCAAATTCTTCTTGACATCTGTTGAGAAGATACTTTCTGAATAAAGCACCGCCACTGACGACATTACCAGCTTTGTCCTTGATGTTCTCATCCCGAATATCTGAGCTCATCGTTTCCAACATCTTCTTGCAAAACTTGGCATACATCGATGCCCAGTGTGCTTCATCTGTGGCCTTCTCGAATGTGAGTTGGATGACCTGGCGAAGTGTTCTACCGTCAGTCTCTTCTTTTGACTGTGCGGCGATCTCCAGAATTTGGTCAGAAATACGTTCGAAATTTTCGGGTGTCATTTTGTTCAGGGCAGCCTTGACCTTTCGCTGCACCATAGCGGGGTCCATCAAATTAACTGCTGCAGGACCGCTCGACGCAGTAGCCTTGCCAACACTCATAGGCTTCCAGCCACCAGAACTGGTCTGAAGAGCTTCTATTTTCAGGCCTGCGGTCAAAGGCATATTCCTAGCTGCCTGGGCTTCCGCTTTGGCGTTGAGAGTGTTCGGTTTACTAGCATTGCGTCGACTGCCTTGCCGAGGTGAGTGGGGTATACTGCCCATATTGGACGATGGGGTTCGACTCATTTGACTGCCCCCAGCGAATGGACCACCCGGCCGTTGGAAGCTAGCCATAGGATTGGTTCCAGGCCGGCTCATTGCCTTGTTGCTCATTTCAAACCGCTGAGCTGAGGTCGTGCCAGCTGGAAGTGGTTGTACCCCACCCGCGCCAAAGCTGCCCATGGGGAAGCTGGAAGTGCTGCTCCTATTACTCTGCCTTCCAGAACCGCCACCTGAACGATTTGAGGTTGATCGGCCGCCATCACCATCGCCGATAAGACTTCGGACCTGCTGAAGGAAATCTACAGACGGCTGCTCTGTAAAGACTGCCTTGAACTGTAGCAAGAAGGCTGAATCGTACTTGAAGGAGGTACCTTTCTTGGCGACAGCAGCATTCAAGGCTGGATTTGGTGAGTTGATGCCCTGTGGGTAAATGTCCGGCTTAATCACATCTAATAGCCTAGCAGTCCTCAATGACTGGAGGGCAGCGCTGGGTTGCGGAGGCTCGACTGCTTTGGTGTTCAGCGGGGCAAGATTTAGTGCTTGTGGTTTTGGAGCACGACCGCCAGGACTGGGTTTCGCGCTGGTGTTAGAAGTCTTGTCGTTGATATCAAGACTTCCTAATTTTTCAGTCACCTCAGTAGCTGTGGAAGCTGCCTCGTTGCCATTCGCTTCCGCGGATCCAGAGGTCTTCTTGAGAAGCTCAGCAGCGCTTTCGGCGCTCTTCCCTTGAGCTTCAGCGGCAGCACGTTTGCGCTCTTTTTCTTCCTCAAGCCGTTCCATTTCCCTTTCTTGCTCGCGCAATTTCCGATCATTTTCGGCCGCGTTAGCAACTCGAGCCTCGTCCTCAGCCTTCTTCTTCACAGCGGCCTCGGCTGCCTTCTTGACTCGGTGCTCCTGTTCTAGTTTCTCACGTTCAGCCTCGGCTTCTTCCATTTCGCGGATCGCCCTCTCAAATGCCTCTTCTTCAGTCTCACTAGGAGCTTCCGGGGCCGGAGCCTCAGCGGCAGTAGTCTCTTTAGGTTCCTCCGCCGTGGTCGGCTTTTCATCAATGCTCTCTTTGGCATCTTCTGCAGGTTTGTTCTCATTTTGGGCGACTTCATTCACCGTAGTCTCTACTTCGTCCTGAGTCTTACTAGGGGGAAGTTTCGTGCTGTCATCTTCTTTAGCTTTATCACTAGTAGCCGTCTGCTTAATTTTCTCCATGAACTCATTGCGCTTCTCTTCGGCAGTCTTGGAATTTGAAGTGCTATCAGTCCGGCCATGGGCCGAAACAAACGATTTCGGTGTAGAAGCCTTAGGAGGTGGTGTAGGAGTAGAGGACACAATTGGGGGTGTTCTGGACTGTTGAGTGGTCGAGGCTGGCGACGCCGGAGGGGGCTTCAAACTTTTCAGGTCGATTGCCTCGCCGGCCTCGTTCTTGATTGTAATGGCTGCGCTCCTCTTCGTTGGGCGAGTAAATGGGGAAGACTGAGCTACCACGGGCTTTAACTGGGCATTTTGCTGCTGCGGTGTGCCTTGTGCGACTGACGCCTGACTCTGGCCAGTACTGGAAGCGGGTCGTTGATCGGATATCTGGGAAGAGTTGCTCCGTGACATTGGCTGAGGAACAGGCTGGTTATAAGGATTTGGCACGTAGGGTGCCTGGTAGTGAGTAATAGGAGAACCCGGTTGCCCCTGTTGCATGGCTGGGTATCCGGGATAACTGGGATGCATAGCCGGCATCCCAGTCATTGGGTGCATATTCCTGTAATCATGAGGGGGCTGGTAATAAGCCTGCTTTACATTGGTCAGCAACCGATCGAAATTTCCACTTTCAGGTGACAAGTCTAATTGGGATTGAGGTAACGGGACTATTGGCGAATCAGACGTCGAGGAGCTTTCGAATTTGTCGACCACTTGTTGGTTAACGTGTCGTAGCTCTTCGAGCGGACTGGCTCGGGAATCTAGTCGCCTACTAGGGCGCCCTATCCGGTTATCATGTTCTACTCGTCGATGGGGATTCGAGTACTTCTCGCTATCACGACGCATTCCTTTCTTTCTCATTTTGGGTGGTACGCGATCAAAAGACTGTTGAAAATAAGGGAACGTTTGATGAGGTACCTGAGTGGGCATGGCAGGTTGGCCATAATAATAACCTGGGATTTGCCCGGGAGGCATAGAGGGCAGTGGCTGTGGCATAGCAGCGGCCATTGCAGGGCTGCGGTTCTGTTGTGGTGGAGTGCCGAAAGGGTGTGCTTGACGGCCGTTGCCCGCAAAATTTGGGGCTATGCCGCTTCGTACCTGGTTACCCTGTTGGTTTCGGTTGTAGTTAGGAGGATACCCCATCGAGTTGTTGAATCCACCACCACTGTAAGTTCGACCAGTACGGGATCCACTTGAGTAGTTGCCGCGGTTCATGTTTCCGGGTTGAGGCCCGGCATGGTTACTAATATCACTAACATTAGAGCCACGTCGGATATGTGGCGAGTGCTGGGGGGCTAGAGCGGCGGGATCTTGAGAAGCTGAAGGCGTTCTAATATGAGATCGGTCGTTATCAAAGCTGCCGAAGGCTAGAGTAGCGCTTGATGGCGCAGCACCAGCCCCCGAGGGAGGCTTGCCACCACTAGCCGAGGGCTGAGGAATCGGAATCGGAGTTGGAGAGGCTCGGGGCTCCGTAACGTTGCGACCACCAGCGCCGGGAAGAGGGACCGGTGCGGATGGAGGCTGGGGAGTGCTATGGGAAGCAGAGGGGGAATCTTGATACCCGAACTGAATACCGGGTTTGGCACCGGCTGAAGCACCATTTGCCGAATAGCTATTGGGGCCGTTGGCACTCATAGTGACGGAGCTCTTGCGGTTGTGCTCAGCTTGGCCGTTGACAGTAGAGGTGCCGTGTGCGACGGCGGGAACAGGAACCACGGGCATGATATTCGGTCGGCCGTTCATAGGCGAAGCGGAAGACGACTTTGCATGGTTCGAGGCGGGCGCAGAGGAGCCAGCCGCAACAATAGGCGGGTTGGACCCAGTCGCAACAACGGGCGTCGATGACGGCTTCTTGGCTGCGCCGGCAGCAGAAGCGTATGACGTAGCAGCGGGAGCCGCAGTGTTGTTGGACGCAGGGTTTGCGGGGTGTTGGCTAGCCGTAGAAGTCATAAGTAACTATGGCGTGGCGTCGAGTAGCCTGATGCTGACTTGGTTGGGCTTCGCTTTCTCTCGTATCTGGTCGAGTGGTGCGGGATAAATTCCTTCCGGTGCCGACAGGAAGGGAAGAGCGAGAGTGTTGGCGCGCCCACAATCGAATATCAAATCCGATCAGACGGCGGAGAGGCAGAGCAGAAGTTAAAAGAGCGAGCGCACAAATTAAATTAGTTGGATACCGATGCAAGCACTGGTCTCTGAGCACCGTGGTTGCGGTAATAGGCGGCGATAAAACACTCGGGCCGTGCTGGCGAAGGAGGGCAAATGAAGAAGGCGGCAGGCAGTGGGGGGCCCGTTTGCTCGTCGCCGTTGCAAGAATGGAAGTATGTTGGGCGCGTACAATCAGATAAAAGAACCGGGCGCGTCAGGCGTCTGTTCCTGCTGGTGTCGCGAGAGTGCTCGCGAGAGTGCTCGCGAGGGGGGGAGAGAGATGGGGAGATACAGAGGCGAGGCGTGCGCTGGGCGTACGGTGGCTCGGTCGCTAGATCGTGTCTCAATACGGAGTGGGGAGGTATTCTCTGTAAACAAATGCAGAGAGATACAGATGTTGTCCGTCCTAGAAAAGAAAAATCCTAAGGCGGAGACAGGATCAAGATAAACGACCTTAAGAAGGGTGTCTTCCTAGGTCGTCGTGTTGATGATCGGGGGGGATCAGGAGGTTATGTGGGTGGTGAGAGGGCAGGAAAAAAATGGTGATGGGAAATTTTTTTGAAAGGGTTAAGACTGCCCAGGGTGGGCAGCCGGACACTGGGATGCGCTTGGCGCTGTGTCGTCTGTTGCGTACCGTACCAGGTAATCGCTAAGGGGATTGCGTAGCTTGGTTGTGCACCGTGCTCAGGTACTTAAGTAGGTATCTCTACTTATGTACCAGGTTAGGTGCTTTCCTGTATAGCGGGTAAGGGCGGGTACCTACTCAAGTACGTACCTATCTGTCATTTACCATTTACACGCCACTTGGAAATGGAGAGAAACTCAAAAAGAATAAAGAATAATAATAAAAACACCTACATTATGGAAATCTCATACTTTTTTGTAAAAGTCTGATTTGAATGTTAAGAGCGAGCGTCGCTCGTTTTAGCCCACTGTACAGGTAGGTGGCTACTTAAAGTAGCCTAGGTACCTACTACTTAGATGTAGGTAGGCACCTACCTAAACCTAATGTACTACCCAGGTAAATGCTGGTGCTAAACCACAGGTACCACGGGGGGAGCGTGACCACTAGCTGCCCGCCGGGCACCTAGGTATAGCCTAAGGTAGGTGGTGCTATGTACCTAGGTCAGGTACGGAGTACATGTTTGCCAGCACCGAGGCAAAGGCCCACACTTGAGGGAGGCCCTGTTTGCGCTTCCGAGCACGCCTGCAATGGCTCTATCTTCATTGTACGGAGTACTAGGTAGTTATCTCCGTACCTAGATAAAGTACACACTTGCCCAGCCCCCAGCTCCGTGACAAGGCCGGCAAGCGCACATTATGGAAGAGAATTAAATCATCCAACGATCCACTCGGCATTCGGTAAGTATTGCCACGTTCAACAATACCCGCCGATGCGCAAGTACACGGGTTATACTTTGGTGTCTGGTCTGCAGTACTTGAGGCTAACATAGAGCCCGGTCTTTCCCTTGGAGGTGCGGGCGCAGTGGGCGCAACCCGAGAACCTCGTCTGCTTGTGTGGAAAATGTGCTCCCGGAATCGCCCTGCCTCTAGATAATTCTAATGGGCCACCTCTTCCCTCAGCTAACAGGTAGGTAGTACTAGATAAGGGAGCAGTAACAATCCGTCATGATCGGAAATACCTCCTTCCCCTCCTACGTGCCACTCTAAGCTCCAGAATAAGGCGCCCACAAAAACCACCGCACTGGGCTCTTTAGCATGTGCTCCGTACCTACTACCTGTTGATCTGAATTTCCCGCGACGATTCAGTCCGATAGTGAGGAGAAGAAAAATTCATCTGTCGGGCGACGGGGGCGAGGGGAAGAGTGGAAAAAGAGTCGTCTCAAAAAAGGAGGCATGAGTTTGCAGCAACAGCTTGCTGTGTTTGCGATGAAGTCATTGCTTTTGACACGATTTGTTAAAAGGCCCAGAGCGATCGGGAACGACAGGGCGCAGGCTATTTTCAGTTACGGCTTACAGCTTACACACACCCAGCTGTGACTCCTTTTAGTTATTCTCCGCTCGATGCCAGTCAGTACCTTACGCCTCATGTACCTACATGCAATCGGCGCACGCGCGTGCACACGTGCTGTAGATTTTATTAGTTGGCCTTGCCTCGTGCGCAAAAGCATTACCCCACGAAGGGGAAAAATATTAAAAAGTGAATAAGTCCGGAGATGGCCAGGGAACTGCTGCCGATGGGCTTCCGTTGGCTGGCCAATGCCAAGGGTGAAGGAAGGGTGTTTTCTTATTGGTAATAATCCCATTTCTTCTTTCTCGTCTTTTCTTGTCTTCAGTGTCTTTCATTGCACCATACGCATACGGTTACCTGCCCACCCAGTCAACCTGACCTGGATACTCCAAAGATCCCTCGCGCGGTTAAATCTACGAGAAAATTACAATGTTTTCTAGGTCGGTTTTCCTGGTTAGACTGGTTCCCACCAATTAGAAGGGTGTGCCATGTACGGAGTACGTGGGCTGGAGTTTTCAAGGGATACTCGACCTGGCAGGCGTACTTACTTGCTGGTACCTATGTACCTCAGTGACTCAAAAGTCAGTGCTGCCTCGCCAACTGGACATTAACTGCAAACCGCCTCCCTGTATACTTGGGCAGTACTTGTCCAAAGTTAGGTCTTCTGCTGAAGAAAATGCCGCTGCAGTAGTGAAGTGTGCTTGCTGTGTTCCCTCTGCCCATTCCAGGCTCTCTGTGTGGCGAACGAGCAGTACACTGTACGTGACACTGGCATCGCACAGCTGATGGTCACTTGCCTCCCCTAACACACCCTGCCTACGCCTGGAGTCATCCTGCCATCACGACGCCCATTGAAACCCTATTCGTGCGTATCGATGGGGCTGACGTACGCACTTAGGTCACTGTGGTACTGCGAGACCGCGGGGGGAAGTACAAAGTAATAGGGAGGCGAGGTCTGTCTGATAAGGAGGAAAAAAAAAAAAAGGGAGAGCCCACGTCCACCCAATCGCACAAATGCTACAAGTATTACTCTCATGACCTCCGAACCTTGACTCAGCCCTGGGGTAGGCCATACATACAGGAAACCGAGACGGCTTTCCAAGGTTTGTCTCGCATGGGCCTAAAATAGTCAGGCAGCCCAGCGACAGGGTCCGGGTATGCAGAATGACCTCAGACAACCCATCGCTTTTAGTGGATCTGGATTTCTCTGCCTTTTCAGAACAGAACTCGCGAAACCGAGGTGCGTCGCATATGCCGCCCAATCATTGTGAAGCAGAGAGCATTCCCACTAGAACTCAACATGCGAGCCATCTAGAACTCGAGAAGACAGCCTCACCTGTCAAAGTAGGATCGACAAGCAACCATCACAATTATACGAAACCGTGTGACATGCTTGCTGAACAATGAGGTTCTTATAAAATTCTAGAACTTCATACAATAACGCCAAACCCCGGATGACGAGTCGTAGGCCACGAACCTATCTACGACTACCGGGATATGCAATGCACCGACCACCCCAAGTTAACCCATTTTTTGACGGAAGAACCTGAGACCAAGCTCCTTCATTCCTGAAAGATTAAACCTACACATGGCCATTCAGAAGCCGGGCCACAACGTGTGCTTGGTCTCTTTCCCCCATGTCTACCATTTATCGTAGCCTGCCTCTCTCGTTACATGCGTGATTTTGCTTTGGCCTGTTCCACTGTGCTGCCTTGATTTGTGGCGCCTACAGTGGCTGCTTGCAATGTCTTTGAAAAGTCAGAGCGGAATTCTGTCCGCTTAACCAATGTTAGAAAACCATATCAAAGTTCTTTGTGCCCTTGTTATTACATAGAACAGCTTTAGGTATGCGGTATAGTCATTCCGACAAGTGCCAACCCTAATAACACTCTTCGACATAGCTAGGTAAACACTAAGGGACCTTGATCTTGTCATTGTCGTCAAGGTGGATCTCCATGGCGTCGTCTGATTGTGGCTCCTGTTCACTGTTCGGCATAACTTCATGAACTTCTTGTGAGAGCTGACCCGTGCTGTTAGACAAAGGCACGTCTACACAATCAGTTGTCGGATGGGCTAGGTATGATGGGAGATCTTCCCCGTGTTGTGGTAATTTGTACTCTGACATTCCGGGGAAGCTAGAGGATGTGTCGTCCGGGGGGCTCAGCGCTCGTTCATCGCCGGAGGAATCGTGTTGGGCTTCATCAGAAGCAGCACCTGAGTCAAACGGACTGTCTTCGGCAGCGGTCGGAATATTGCTAAAATTCCAAGTGGCGAGACGTGTGAGGGACTGCGCGCTTGGCCTAGGGTCTTCTAACTCAATGCCTTCGTCCTCATCGACGGCCTCACCAGATTGAGAGCGTGGGCTAGAGAGCAAGGGAATATCATCGCTCCCCCTATCGCCTGCTGTATATGAAGCTGAGTTGGTGCGCTGCGACGTTGCTTCCATATTAGGAGTCCCACCAGGGTATTCGCCTTGGCGAGAAACTCCTGCTCCTTGTGACGCGCTCGACGACCCATTCCGGGAGAAGCCTTCGCCGAGACGCTGGCCTTCCCCCAACCCGGACATCTCATCATCGCCTTCATCTACAAAGCGTTCCATGATCCTGTGCAGGAATGGCCCCCCCAAGGGGCCATCGGATCGTCGACGGTAAAACAGCATGTACGCCGAGGAATCAACAATGCGTTCAGTCGTAGTCTTGGATACCGATGAGTCTGAGAACCGTTAGCATAAAGTATTCGAGAACAACGATAAACACGCTAACCGTTATAAGAGTACCACTCCCCATCGATGAAATTCTTCGCATAAGCTGTATAATGGCCACCACCCAATCCTCCATAATGGCAGTCGACTGCGATAAGATCATACTTCTCCTGCTTCCCCTCCTCTGTTTGCAGAACGCGTGATGTGATATCTAGGTCCTCCGTGGGAAATTCCACAAGTGTTTCCAGTTTGTCTCTCCGGTAACCACTTGAGCTGAAACGTTTGAGGTGAATGATGAGTATGTCTGGGGTCTTCCAAAGGTCAAGCTTCTTGCTAGCACGTCGGTGTTCCTTGCACCGAGGACAATACCACATATCCTGCTCAGAGAGAACTTCGTCGCGCTCAAACTCGTCAAGACACTCATCCAGTGTAAGGCCGCGCTTTCGGCGTTTAGCACGGGCTTCCTGCGCTTTCTCCAAATCCGGATCCGGTAGAGTATCACACGTCTCCCAAGTTTCAAATGAGCCATCGGCGCCAAATATTTCTCTATATGCTGCTTCTGACCAGTCAACAACAAGGCCTTCTCTCAGTCTAATGAGGGGGCCACCGTCGGGTGTGGGGTCACTGAGATCAGCAGGATCTTCAAAGTTAATTGCACTTTGCTTCTCTTGCTGTTGACGCTGCTGCTGACGTAGACGCTTCTTAGCCCCCTTGCTGCCATACTGTCGTCCTGGTTTCATTTTTTTACGGCCATTGGGAGGCTTAGTATTAGTTTTCCCGTGCCGACTGGATTTAGGCCGGTGAGGAAACAGCTGCTGGTTCGTTAGTCTGTTGCTCGTCACGAGTTCATGATGTTACGATATGGGGCATTCGGGAGGGGCTCCCTGCGTACCTTTACAGGCCTATCATGATCCTCGTCATCACTTTCTTCAACCATGCGTGTCGACGGCATTTCGGTGCTACGCCGGGGTGCTTCGTCAGAGCTGCTTTCGTCGTTGGACGCTGTGCCGTTCGTTGCGTTATCAAATTGATCTTCTGAGGAGGGCGACTCTGCTGGAACACGTGATGAGAGTCTAGGGTAGTCCCTCTCTTCCGAGACGCTGTTAGTGCCCGTAGGGATGGGACTAGTCGTTTCCGTACAAATGCCCAGTTCAAAGAGATTCTGAAATGCAGCCGGCAGAAAGGTTTTGGGGCTAATCCAGGTTGGTCTTCCGGCCTTGATTTGGGCTCGTGGTAATGAACTGTTCTCGGATGTTAGCGCAACTCTCCAAATAGCAATATGGTCGCTAGTGAGTACCTTCTGGAATTATTTTTTATACCCGCATCCTTCATCTTCACGTCTACAATATCGTCCTCGCTCCCATCCGACTGCGTCACTACCTTGGCCCCAATTGACGAGGCTGTATCCGAGCCGTTAGGCCCTATCATCTCGGGTTCGGTGCATTCTGATCCCTCGGACTCGTCCCGGCGCGCAAACAGGGGATTTGTAGTAAATGTCGCTACTTTCTCCAAGACCTTGCGGCGAATTGCGTCTTCACTTCTTGCTTCATTTGGCGTGACCATGATGAAATGAGGCACACAAGCAACTTCCCACTTGCGAGCCTGGTAGCTTTTCCCGGATGCTGGTTTCCGATGTATGACCGGAACAAGGAGATGTGCGGCATCTTCATCATCCCACAAGACTGGTGTAGATACAGCATCATCGATCATAGAACGATGCTTTTGTTTATTTGCCGTTCCAGGGTAGTTCGTGGGTTTAGACTCCAGCTCAAACACACAGGCATTGTCGCGGTCGGCGATTTCCTCGCTTGCAGTGCCAGAGTCATAGTAGTGTTTATAGAATTTCTTAGACCACTCTTCACAGCCATGAAGTCGCTCTCCTGGGACGCCTGTTCGCATTGAAATAAATTGCTTCAAAGCCTTGATGTTATCATGCTTATCCAGCTCAACTCTTATTTGAATCGGCTTGTCGTTGAGAGGAAAGAATTTGACCGTGTGGCTCCATTTGTTTGCCGTCGGCAATTGCAATGTCAAGTTATTGAATGGGTCGAAGGTGATGCTGACCTTATCGCACACCGGACAGACTAAAGTTGACTTATAAAGACCCGTGAAAAGATCTGCAATGACCGAGTCATCACGCTTTCTGGTAATATCCCAAACCTCGTTGGCCATCTTTCGAATAGCGGCGGGATCACTGATCATTTCATCGGTAGAGTCAGGCTTTTCGATATAGGGTTTTTTCTTGACACGGCTAAGGTCTTCTTGTAAACCGTCTAACAGAAAACCCAGGAATTCTTGTGAGTCTTGCTGTCCGTAGCCCGAAAATTGGGGGGCATGACGGCCTATAGTATTCTTGAATTGCCGGGGTGCCACGGCACCTGGCGGGGGATCTTTATGTATTTCCCTAAGTAGATGAGCGTAACCAGCAGCGACTTCGCCATTATGAGCAAGAATGTTGGCCTTATTCAACTCCTTTTCCCATTCGCCAACAAGAAAGTATTTCGTCAATTCCTCGACACTCCTTACACATTGGAGGGCGGCATTCATGTAGCATGTATTTCCCAGGTTAGTGAGACCGACACACCCTAGGGTACGTCCAGACTTGGTCGCCCTTCCACGGGTTACGGGACCGGAGGAGACGGGGCTCGTCCGACCTCCCCGGGAAGACAATTTGTGAACTGTCAAAGTTGTGGAACTGGTCCGGGTCGGAAGGGTCGTAGTATCAGATGGCTGATAGTTCGAAGTCCACTGGGTGCCCTCTTCGTGGGGATCAAGAACGATAGCTTGATCTTTGGCAATACCCAGGGAACGTAATGTTTGGTTTGAGTCCGTTTTCTTATTTAGCTTATTGTTTGGATCATTGGTCAAGTCTCCAAACTCAACTAATAGCCTTTCCGAAGACCTATCTAGTTCGCTGAAAGATGGGACATCCACGAGTAGGTGGTCCCATCGGCATTGGGGATTGGTAGTTGGAGTTGGCGAGGTCATGTCTGTTGGGTATTGTTCTGTGGCGTTCGGAATGTGCCAAGCTCGAACCCTCTGGGTTAGGTCAATTTTGACCATCGCTTTTGCCTGCTTTAAAAAGGCTTGGAACTTCATATTGCCGCTACGGGCAAGCCTAGGAGGGTGCGGATTGGTAGCCTTTAGAGACGCATCAACAGGGACCTGACTCTCGCCAGACCAAAGACGGTGGACGGTAAGGACAAGGGGGTGATATTCAATCTGGACATTTGGCCGATCTCGGTTTGTACTATTGTCGCTGGCGACACGGCGAATGGGAATTTGCTCTTCTTTCAGACCAGGCCATTGCATCAGAAGCTCCCAGGCTGCGGGAGGAAATGGAACAAAGTGCTCCTCCCCGTAACCGGACTTCAATTGAACAAATTTTCTTCTCATGACATCAACGACGCCATTGCCGACGCAAGGGTCATCGATAATCTCTTCTATTATGTCCGAATTGTCGACCGGCGGGATAGCAGACAGGCCGCTGTCCGCTTGCCTTTTTGTAGAGTCGAGGGGAACACAGGCGAGCCACTGTCTTGACACGATGTAACATTCCTGCCCGTCCATACAAGGTGTTTGGTTGAAGTTCTCCACCAGTTCGCGAATTGCCTTTATATGCGCCTCGATCGATAGTGGCGGTTGCAATGCTGCGAGAGGTTAGTAGGCTAGGATCAAGGAAGAAAAGAGAGAGGTTATGTGTTTAAGTACCCGGGGCTGCATCAACGGTAACCGCCATGTTGTCCTCTGTGACAGGTTCTGTGTCTTCTTTGAGGCTGCTAACTATGGGCTCCGAAACGTCGGTCATACTTGGCACATTTTGGGGCAGAGAAGTCGGCGTATTCACGTTTGTCATGTCAGAAGGGGGAACGCTGGCCACGTCTACATCCATGTTGGTATCCTGCGCCACACACTCTGGCTCCATACTCGAGGCACGGCGCTTGAGCGGCGAGGAGGCGCGCTCGGGGAATTCTGCAGCGCCACCCATGAGAGCACGATGGTGAGCTGTCTTGGTGAATGGCGAGGATCCTCTGGGACAGTTGGCGGGCTCGGGTGCTGGCGTGTCGGCGCCACGGTCACTGTGGATGGTGAGCTCGGCGTAAGCGCCAGAGGGCGAGCTTGCGACGGACGAGGCGTCTTCGAGGGCCAGCGAGTACGCGTGGTTCGTCTGCAACCGGGGCGGGAGGCTCGAGGCGGGTGGCAGCGAGCCAGTGCGGACGTAGGCGGGCGATCCAGGGATTATGTCGAAGGTGGACGAGGTGAAGGAGAAACTGGGGTCGCTGTCTTGCTCGCAGGACTGGACGGGGATGTCGGGCGAATCCACGGGTTCTGTCTTTGCATCTGCAGCTGCAATCTTCCTTTTCTTTTGGGAAGACGTTTTGGCGGCGAGCTGCCCGGGCAGCTCTGTCAACACGATGAGGTCAGGTCGCCAGGGTCGCCAACTGCGCACGCGCAAGTTCCAGCGATGGATGCCTGTGCAGCGTCGGTGTTGCCGTGATGTCTGTTGGCTTTGGTGGGGGAGTCGCCCAGCGGTGGTATCTCAGACAGAGTCGAGAGACGGGGACGGGTAGCCAATGCCGGCCAGACGGAAACCAACGAAAAAGAGAGCAGGAGAAAAGGACCGGACCTCAACTGTATGTCAATTTCGCCGTATCGATGTTTTTGTAAGTTGGCTGTACACTACTATGTAGGGTTGTTTGGTTCGAGACAGGCGGTACTTGTAGAGTGCTGATTGCCTGTGGTGAAGAAGGCTGTTAGCAGGCCGCAGGCGCTAGCTCAGTGCGTACCTAGTGGCTGTCACAGTGTGTACCTACGTACCTGTAAGGTACGCCATGCCCGCCTCCAACCTTCTGGCTGAGCGTTACTACACAGGTGACGGAGCCCTGCTAAGAAATTCAGTGCGAAGACAGTGTGCAGGTAGGTAGGTACTCCCAGTGATTGTGTGTAGGCTTGCCCTAGCTAAATATAACTAGCCCAAGCCGGGGGTGTACTGTGTGCTATCCATACACTTCATTGGATGGCCTCATGGGAGGGTGCCAGCAAGGGCTGCTCTTATTGGGTGAATCGCTTTGTGTGTCTCTGGAATACATAGTATGCATTACCTAGGTACCTAAGATAGATTAGGTACCTTAGGTGGTTAACTATTACAAACTGTATTGCTCTGTCAGGTACCACAGTCGTGAAATTTGGTGATGGCGGTGGGCGGCGAGGAAGGCACCGGGCCTGGCACTTCACCACTTCACCGATATTCTCTTTGCTCTTGACGGACGGTGGGGCTTTGTACCCACTTGCACTCACAGCTGGTTCGCACCCGGTCCAAGGCAATTCAATGTGATCGCTAGCATTTGTGGTTCATGATTCAGATGGAATTTGAACTATACCATGATATATGTGGCCGCCCGTACGCTTCAGGATGCCATATCTACCAGGTAATAGACATATCCCTTATGGACCATTCGTTCATAAACTGCCTGTAGCTTAGACATGCAGCTGTATAAGTAAGGGATGTATAGTGAGGCTACCTAGGTAAATACTACAGTACGATTCCTATGCTATCATCATGATTATTAGAGTACTGTGCCTTGCTTGCACCGCTGAATCAGCAGCTCACAGACTTCCAACAATGGCCCTAGCAAGATTGGGGCGAAAGAGGCGCTTGAAAGGATCCCCAAACCGAGGACGGCGGTGAGTCCGAGCACCTATTACATAGTAGACTAGTTAGTACTGTGGCGACTTAACTGGCCCCGAGTCAACAGTATTTCAGGGTTCCCCTGGCATATGCTTCCCAAGGTATTATTTGGGTGCTGATGTTGAACGCAATATAGAAACCGTCCCAGCATCAGACCATCGGCGTCAACCTACGCAGAACGGTTCATTCAGGAAGATATGGCCATCCTTATAAGCTCGTAAACAAGACTTCAATTTGCCACGAGAGTAAGCTTTTAGTGTTCGGACAAGAGCGAATGTCTCTAGGTGGAATCATGCTGCCCTGGTGACCATCCAACCAGCGCTCTGCTGCTCTATCATAAAAAATATGCATGTATAGATGAGATCGACCAACCCGTCTCTCTACCCATTTCCTGAATGTAGGCATGATTCTCTGCCTCGAATCTCTCTATACCATCTATCCAGCACATCCGCTGGATTGCTTCATGCAAAAACCACCCGACCCACTCTGGGTACACAGTTAGCAAAAAAAAAATCCAAGTTGAACCTTGAAAAGGCCGCCAGGAGTGCGAGTTTGTCTGAGGCTGTTTTTGCGCCAGCCGAGTAGCGGCTGAAAACAAACATTGATGGTGCACCGTGAGCGGCACAAAGGTATTTTGTATTCCGGCTTGTGCTCCCACTTTCTCGCAATACTTTAATTGTCATAGCTCTACAGTTTCGAGTCTAATTCTTCGAACTCGCTTAGGTCATGGATTGGACGAGCTCCTGCTGTAGCTGCCAATCTAGCCTTGTAGTCCCGCACACTCGTTATCAACGTAGGCTGAGTACCATTTGAAATTGGTGGCGTCGCATCCTCTCCTTTGGCCTCAGTGTCCTCGGTTTTAGAGCTCACGCTCTGAGCGATGAGCTGTACTATTAATTTAGCACGATTAGGTGATGTTGGGTCTATAAAGGCTTGATAGAAGTCGATCATTTCCGTTTTGGTGAGCTTTTCTACTTGAGCCGCGTCTTGCTGAGCTGGTGATATTATCAGTATTAGGCATAGTTGCATATGGTTGAGTGGTTACGGAAAACTTACCGGCCTCGAAGTCGTAATATTCGTTGGATATTTGCGCCCAGTGGCGCCCTGTCTCCTGATCTAGGTTTTTAAGCTTTTCCAGGCGCTTGACCACAACACTCCTCTTGTGACTTTCGAAGCTCGCGTCTGTCATGTCTCGCATGGCTGTAGCTTGCGCTAGGAGGAACGAGTCGA
The DNA here is from genome assembly GCA_022385595.1 of Xylaria palmicola. Classification (NCBI taxonomy): domain Eukaryota; kingdom Fungi; phylum Ascomycota; class Sordariomycetes; order Xylariales; family Xylariaceae; genus Xylaria; species Xylaria palmicola. Next base: position 454,644 of record MU281333.1, on the reverse strand, counting down.
TGCGAGATTCTAAATACTCGGAAGTTCTTTCGCTCTGGATGATAAACCGGAAACCGTATGTAGTCGCCGAGCCTCGAAGGCTACTAAAAACTATATATCCTAGCTGTTCTTTAGTCCTTAACTGATCGAAGGCTGGCTCATGGATGATTTGATCTAGCAATTGCGTCTTAGCTCGTATCGAGCGATCGGCCTTGTCGCCAATATGAAGATAGTATTCAAGACAATGATTTACGTTTGCCGGGTCTCTAAGAGTCTTCCGATAGAGGTAATTCGAGCCTGGTGGTAATGCAAGGGAGCGCATAATGGGCAATTCCTCCTTAGGCAAGATGCGGGGCTTGAGGATACTTTCAATCATATCTGTCAACTTCAGACATTCTTCCTTGTACACGTTGCCATGAACGTAGGCTTCAATATGTAATTGTGACATGACTTGCTTGTGGAGAAAACGAACATCATCGGCCGTGATCGCTGGTAGCTCATCTGAAAGCTGTTCCACAACATAATCATGTTCAGAGGTAAGCCAGGATATGTAGTCCCCAATCTGTGTGAATGGCTGCTGCAGCTCGCAGTTTTTGTAGCCTTGCGTTAGGCGTTCTTTGATGATCTCAAAGCGATCATCTTTGACAACGAGGTCGCGCATCGTGATCAGCACTTGTTCAAGTAAGACAGCCAATTTATCGTTATAGCCTGAGACCTCTACAAACAAGCCGCGGGAGTCCAGCGTAACGTTGTATTGTAGCCCCGCCAGTTCTGCGTCGTATGAATATTCTTCGAGGGCATCTCGGATCGAGTCCGTGAAGAGCTTTGTTTTGACGGCATTCTTAGCCGACGCAAACACAATGGGGTTCTTCATGCTGATAATAAGGTTCGCCTTAGGAACCCAGAACGTATCATCTTTCTTCCACCAGGTCCTCACTATTTGATCATTTCGGATAACACGAGGCGATATTGCCGGCGTTTCAGTTTCCTTCTTTTCAACTTCAAGTTTGGTCGGAATGAACTGGTTCTTATGTGGCAAGTGTAAAGCAGATAGCTGATACCCAGCGTGTGTGTCCAATGCCTTAGTCAGTTCGGCTAAAAATTCTTCGGGTATCTTCTCTGACTTGTATTCAGTACCGTACCATTTCTCTTTGTTATCCAAGTCTACAGGGAAATCTCGAGACACAATAGTCATTCTCATATTGTCAGGACGTAGGAGATGAACCCCTTTCTCGATCAGCGAGGGCTCGAACTTCCGTAAACGGCTTTGCCCGCTGAGAAGCCACTCTCTTGGCAAGGGTTTTTGCATCACCGAAGATATCCTGCTGGTGAAGCGGCTAGCGGGTGTCTTCTGCTTGAATTTAAATTCAACGTCGGCCATCTCTTTTTGCTCGTTGAAGATCCATTCTTGGGGGGGTGTCTGGCGGAGTAATGAAACGTATTGGAAAAATACTTTTGCCACTTCCTTATAGTGTTTGAGTCCCTGCGTGTAGTGTTAGCCGCATGAAGCGTCTAGTAGACTAAGTAGAGTGTTGGAACGGAGCGCACCTCTTTGGTTAGGCGAACTTGACAATCAAAAATTCCTGGCGTACCCGGGCAGACGTTATAGGCCCCAGCGCTCAACGAGTTCGCCCACCCCTTCGATTTGATATACGCCATGATGCTGCCGGGACCCTCATGGCCGATCAAATGGCTGATATATCGGCTCGGCTGGCTTTCATAGAGACTCTCCTCGTCAAGAAAGGGGAAGAAGAGATTTAGCTCTCTGGAGTCCATGACAGGTTTGGCAAAGCACTGCATTGCCAGATTGTCTTGATTGAATGGTACCTCATCCTCCCAACGATTCTGGGACAAGTTCTTGTTCGGTATACCAGAAAATAGGTCGGCGACCCAAGCCTCTAGCACATCTAGCGGCTCCCTTCCGAGTACACAAAGCTTCATTCGATTTGCAGAGTAGTGTTTTTCATAGAAGTCGATGAATTTCTGCCGGACGTCAATGCCCTGCGCCTCTGGAGTGGTCTTGAGCACCTCTAGATTGCCTGTTGAGAAATGGCAGTACGGATGTCTTGGGTTTGACTGCGATTTCTCTAGTTGGTGTAAGCGCCATTGGTCGCTCTGCAAGTTCTTCTTGTTTTCGGAGTCGACCGCTCGGAGCTCACGGTCCAGCGTCGAGGGGAGGAAGAGGGGTTCGATGAAGAATTGCGCAAATCGATCCAGGCCGCCGTGCAGGGGCGACAGGTTTGTCTCGGAATGCTCCTCGCCATTGCTCGGCTTGGCTGAGATGTCGAAGTAATAATTGGTTGAAGTAGCGCCAGTATAGGCATTGGAGCTACCAGAGTGCGAGGAAAGATAGACATTGTAAGCGTTCTCTTCGGGATATTTCTTGGTGCCCATAAACAGAAGCTACGCAACGGCCGGTTAATTCAGCTAGACGACAGGGATCGGATCGGGGGGTTCAAATTCACGTACGTGTTCAACGGCATGTGCCATGCCGGGCATGACATCCTCGTCGCTGAAGTTGCCGACATTGACATCCAGAGCGGCGCTGGCCTTGTCGGTTTCGGGGTCGTGGACCAGAAGCGCCTCGAGATGGTTGGGCAGCCTGACAACACGGTACTGCCGGTCATCCAACGAGGGGATCTCCAGCTGGTCCGTCACCCGCTCAACCTCGGCGGCCTTCAGATAGGGCTCGCGCTGCAGCATAGGAGGCAATCCCGCCTCATCTTGGCGCGGGGTCAAGGAATCCATGGTGAACAGTCGGCGTGGGCCAGGACGCAGCACGGGGCGGGGGAGCGCAGGGCCGGGTCAGAGTTGGCGATGGGAAGAGGGGGTGTAACCGCAGAACGAGGGCCGCGGTAATGGATGACATAAAAACCACGGCTGGTGGCAACGGAAGTGGCTGGTCTAAAAGATAGAACCAGCGATGTAGGTAGGGCGACCTACGTAAAGTACAGGACTAGGTACCTTACGTAGGACGCAGAGGGGGTCGGATCCGGGACCGGGAACCAGTGGCAGGGCGTCGCGAGGTGCTAGGCGTCACTAGCTATCGCGCGCTTGTCAGTTCTGGTCGGGGCTGGTGGGCCAGGCAGGCCACAGGCGCGGCCTGTAACAGCCTGGAGCTGGTGTGTGGGCAGGTGGAGAGCCCCCCGACTCGAGGAGATCTAGAGGCTCGGTGGGGACGCGTGGGGACGCTAAGGCTCTAGGGGCGACGACCCAGGATGGTTCCGGCGAGTTGGAATCGAGCAGGTGCGAAGGGGTGCTCTGACTGGTACGCTGCCCGGCCACACGCGCGCTTCGAATCAATCGGGGCGGCACGCTAGTCAGACAGAGTGCCGAGGCGAGGGCCGCTGCTGCGAGGTTACGTCCCAGCCCGCACTCTCCCTTCTCCCTTCCAGGTTCTCCCTTCTCCGCCAGCGCGCGCTCGCCAGCCCTCGCTCAATCAACGCTCTGCCGACCGAGGCAACGACACCGCAGACGCCGCCAGGAGCGCCAGCACAAGATGCAGTGCCGGGGTGCAATTGACCGCCGGCGACAAATTCACACGCGCCCACCCCCTCTGTCGCGGCAAGGGGGGCCTGCTGTGGCCTGCGTGTGCGGACCGCCGTGACTAGACCGGCGATGCGCAGATATACCTATTTCAGTATCTCGGTGACACCTGGAGGGGTGCTCGAGACGTCGCCGACAAGGTATGTTGTGCCCGAGACTGGAAGCTGCAGCAGGTGGCCCAAAAGGCGGACGCGGACGCGGACGCGGAGACGAAAACCGAGAACCGCTTCTGCCAGTTTGCTGCAGGTCAGAGAAGCAATTATGTATGTGCAGTGCATGGAGGTGGGCGAGGCATGTATAAGGCACGTAACGCCTCGAGGTATGACGACTGCCGGCCTAGACTTTGCTTGTGAACACCAGACACCACCGGAAACGTCAGCGGGCTCTCCTTGTATCTCCTGTGTCCGTCCAGGTGGGAGACACTCGTGTGCCCTCCGGATCTTCTCGGCCAAGGATCTCGGCGGTACTGCTGGATAGTTGTAACCAGACAAGACGTACAAGAGACAACTGTGAGGTCCTGGCGCAGGCAGGGTGAGAGTTCTTGGAGAGATAGGCGATCCAGACGGTGAGGCTATCGGCCGAACAACAATGATTGGGTCTCGTGCCGACTCAATCTCTCGGAATCGCCTTGCGCGTATGCGGGCTTGCGGCAGCCAACCCTTGCGTGCTGAGGATTGGCGGCGTGCAACTTGCGCGGGATGAAAATCTCACTGCGATACCACGCTATATTAGGTATGTACGTAGTAGTATGAGCCGTTCGTGCGCGTCGACGGCAAGAGACACCACTGCACAGGGATGCTCTAATCGGAAATGTACATGAAGCCACCTTGCTGGGGATGGGTGCACAGCCGGGTGACCAACCCGAGGGTTTATCATGTACCACTCCCTGTCGCTGGGGTAAATTTGCGGAAGCAAGTCTACCAAAACTCTGCACAGGGGTATACTAGGATCCCGTCAGATATGTCAGCCCAATCTAGCGAGTAAAGCTTCGTACCAGTATTCAAACATCACCCGACGTAGGTGGCTAGACAAAGCTATTCAGACAAGGTTTCTCATGTGCACAAAAATCTCCGACGATATCCTTCGAGAGGATCCGATGACATAAATCTGCCAAGGCATTACAGCGCAGACACAGCGTCGCGACTGGAATCAACTACTCGAATCGAACGAAGCACACCAGCTCATGTCTAGCCGCAACAGCCGAACGGTGGACACGGCACAGCAATGAATACGTGCCCGAAGCCGAAATACGGCCCAACCTAGAATATAATCGACTTCAATGGGGTGCCTTAGGCGCCAATGAGTTCAGTAGGCTTACCGCTTCACGTCGCAATAGCTTAGGTAGTGTTGATGGTGGATTCAGGACATCAGGGGACTGGGGATGGGGTAGGAATGAGTACATTGAGGAAGTCTATATACAAATCACACAAAGACGATCAGAGACAGGATCAAGAGCCAGGCAGGTCAACCACGTCTCCTGCTGCAGCTGATGGATTCCTATCTCGGCGAAGGGTCGTCGATCCTGGTGCATCAATATATGCAGATAACCTCAATTCCTACCCAAAACCAACGAGGATTTTGGGGATTCAGAGCCATGGAATGGCTGAGCAACACGTGGCCGGCATGACACGCCTAAGTATCAGATTCTATGAGTATAACATGACATAGCCCCCCTTAAGAGCGTTGCGTATTGTATTCACTTAGACTATTGCATGTACGCATGGATTAAAATCGGAAATGGTTGGAGACTAGACATGCCTGGATGAAACTGATGGCTTGAATTATATAACACGCATATTGGTACCAGTCTGCAGTAGGCAAATTATCGATGCTTGCATTTATCCATTCTGATGTGTGACCCAATACTAACCGGATAGTAGCGTGTCAACCTCATATATTTATAACAACTTATATCTACCTCGCTCACCGCTCTCTAGTAAGGACTTATAGGCGCAAATTGTCAGCAATTCTGGACCAATGGCAACCTCTACGTATCCGTATAATGTCGTTTTGCCAATAGTTGAATCGTAGGGGATTGTATGGCCCCTCTTGAGGCGAAAGAGCAGCCAACAGGACATGCTTGATATTAGACTAGCTAGACAGCTGAAGGCATCCACAGGGATTGTGGCCAACGGCGAGCCTGCCCTTCGTAAGCAGTCCGCTGATTAGCTATCCACGGATCTGGTTTTAGAATCCGATAGAGAGCAGTACTATAATTGCCGAGGGTTGGGTAACCAGATCATTGGTTAAAAGCTGTGGGGGGGTTTTTTTGTCGACGTGTCGTGATACATTACAATGCATTAGAAAGATCAGTCCTACTGCAACACTTTCGGATCGATGGCAGTGCCTTTTGGACCCCAAAACGGAGTGACAAATGTTGGCGTGGTGGGACCGAGATATGCTCGCTGTCATAGCCCCTAGTTACAGCAGATATCTTAAAAAGGCTACCAACTCGTCTTGCAGATCGTCCTACTGAGCCAGGGGAAACCTAGTTGAAAGGCACATAAAGTACCATCGCCGACGTGCCTCCAATGGCTGACGACATTCACAAGACAATATTACAGGATCCAAATGGTCGCAGATCATCTGCAAGTCTTAAGGACTAGGCGATTGCGTCAGAAGGTTTCGCTTTGCTGCCTAGGCCAATGAGGAGATGAACGTAAGCTTATTGAGTAGTAAAATCTGAAAGGCGATAGCGATGATATGACCGTCACGGAGATGGTTGGTAATCTAGATAGACTTTGTGAAACACTGATTAATGTGACTATTCCTAGGTACCGTACCAGGCGTTCAGAAAGATGCACTTCTCCAGTGGAGCGAGCGATAACTGATATTCTCCGCGAACTTGTAAGATGAAAAATTACTGAGGCCGTTTTGTTTTCCCCAGTAGCGCCAGTTTAGATGGAACGGTGTGAATGTAAGTGCGTATCTAAGGGGATAAGCCATAACGCATTAGCTGTTATTATGAGGGATGTTTAGGGCTCCCTGGCGAGACGGCTACCGTTCTACTGTCGAAGCCAATGGCGTCAATCGCACAATATGACGAGATGTCATATACACATGAACGGCTATGCTCGTTGAAAGATGCAGACGCGACGTATGCCGCTCAAATGAAAGAACGTTCTTCAACGCGTTTGCCGATTCCCAGGCTTTTTGCAGTCTAAGGCTCTATGCCCAAATTGGCCACATCTAAAGCAAGTGAGATTCACGGACTGCCCGGGGGAAGGACCACCTCCGGAAGAGATAGATGTTATACCGCCTTTGGGACTATTCAACTTGACCTCCTTTTTCCGTCTCTTTTCTGCAAACTGCATAGCCTTGAGCCGTTCCGTACTTTTCTTACTCTTCATGACCATTCGAGCCGAAGACTGTGTCGTGGGTGTGGTGCGTGGATTGGAGCCGAATGACTGTCGTCCAAAGGTTTCTTCAGAAGATGACGCATCTGAGTCCGAGTCCGAGTCCGAGTCCGACCCAGAGTCAGAGTCAGAATCAGGATTAGAATCCGAGTTTGATCCACTGCTTTTGCTTTGTTTTTTCTTTGATATCTGTATAGGCGTTAGTATCTGGAGGAAAGCATTGCCGTAATTATCCGCAAACCCGATGGATAGGTGCACCATACTTTTTTCTTGTCCATATTGTAACGTCTAAAAGTCGGAACATTGCCATGGGGGTCAACAGCCGGATCGGTTTCGTTCCCAGCATCAGGAGAATCAATCTGCGCAAAGCCGACTTGAACAACGTTCAGAGGGGTTTGTGCCGCATGGCCCCTGACCGTCTGGGGGACATCAAGCACCCAGCGCGCATCGCCCAACTCCTCGGCACGCTTGAGCAAAGCGCTTTCAACTTTCTTCTCTTCCTCTGCAATAGCGGCTTGAATCGCAGCCTGGTTCACGAGCGTATCTACATTCTGATGTGGTGTGGTGTCATGCGAGACCTTGCGACGTTTGTTCGACTGGTCGCTAGGCGTCGTGGGCGAAGGCGTAGAAGCGGCCGCCCTCTGCATAAACTTCATGGTCAGTAGTCTAGAAGACATCGTCTTCGGCGTGCCTGGGGACGCCATCCTGCGCCACCTCTCCTGCTGTGATTCTCTTAAGACTGAGATATCCGCGACGGCTTCTTTTGTGGAAATCGAAGGCAAGCTGATTGCTTGAGGAGTTGTTCCAATAAACTACCTATTTGGCAGAGTGCTCAAGTTGGATAGGCACGTATATTGCGTAGATAATACAGGGCACCTGGACAAGCAGACGTCGACTCTCGGGTTAAGTGGTATCTGGGAAAGCGCAATAATTTTGCCTGTTGATCGCAATGGATCGCGCACGGCTTATCTAAGTTCCAATTGGGTTTAGGTAATCCGGGTAGGTACGTACCAGTACCTCCTGTAGCACCTCTAACCGCTGTAACCCACCTAGACCGGAGGTACATAGGTACCTACTCTGTACTGCCAAACGTCCTGTGTCGAATGTGGCCCGAGCTCCTCAACATCTCTAGATGCCAACTGCCTCCGCAACCTCCCAACTTCACCACCCAGACCACCAAAGGGTCAATTCCCCCAATTGACAGCACATCTCGACGACAATGATCTCGCGCTACTCGATTCGAGCCGCGGCCAGGTTACCGCAACAAAATTGCGCCGCCCGACGCGCCTTTGCCGTCTCTACCCGGCTATGCGAAAAAAACCCTATCGGCGTCAAAGGCGAGACGACTCCCGAGACGAAGGGCGAGGAGGACAGCCTGGGTCTGAGCGAGAATACAGAGCGCGGCTTGAAACAGGCACCGAACCGCACCGAGATATGGTCGAGGAGTCAGAGGCCCCGAGCGGCAGCCATGAGCGGTCCCCGGTTCGAGCAAACGGACTTCGACCTCCAGGTGAGATAGCGTGGTGAACCGGCGCATTGGTCCGCTGTTGACAGTTGCATAGCCCGCATCCAAGGCAGCTATCGAGCTTATTCACAGGCAGCCCGTTCGATGGACCCACGATCGCATGGTTGCATGTGACGGTGGTGGCGGCCCTGCTGGACACCCGAAGATCTTCATCAATACGGACAAGCCGGAGATAGCCACCTGCAACTACTGTGGGCTTCCATTTGTAAGTAAATTTGGCTGAAAGCGACCCGGCAACTTGGACCGCAAACCAAGCCCAAGAGGCGTCGCATAGCGAATGAAAGGGACTAACAGAGTCTCTCTTAGGCCAACGAGCACAACCGAAAGCATCTAGAATCCCTTCCCGAGACGTCATACCCCCTTGCGTAGATCAAGGCTACGGGCCCGGGGACTATTCACTCGGAAACTTTATGAACAGTATGCCGTAGTCGTTCTCCGAACTGGCAGATTAGCGCAAAGCAGGGCCAGTTGTGTACATATTATTACCAAAACGGCAAGACAACATAGAGCTGGGTTGCAAGCAAAGACCTCTTTCATTTTTCTCCCTGTACGAATGGGCCGCTTACCCCCGAGCTACTTTATTACATTACAATGACTGTGATTTGTCCAGCCGGGCTACGGGCGGTCGTGGGCGAGGTAGGCTAGAATTGCACTGCTTGCTTACCTTAGGTACCTGGTAGGTAGCTTAAGCCGGGTGGGGCGACGTATAACGATAGCGGCTGGATACTTCCTAGGTAGAGAGCTTCCCGCACCGCCAATGCATGGGACCCCACCAAAACCACCAGCCGTCTGCCAAACATCGCAAATGCCGTCATCCGCTTCGTCTTCCTCCCAGAATCTGTTGACACTTTTTCTTTTCCTCTTCTTACTAGTAGCCTTATTTCCCGGGTTGTTCCACTACCTCTGCGTTCTGCCATTCACGTGTCTAAACCCCTTCAGCCAGACACCGCAGCCTCCGCAACGTGACGTAACTCCACCAGTGACGATGTGGTCTCAGAAGCAGTTCACGCTCCCGCCGAGGTCGCGCGGCTCCTACCTCGTCACCGCCGAGGTCGTGGAGGCCCTACCCGAGATCAAAGAGTACAAGGTCGGCCTGCTCAACCTCTTCGTCCAGCACACGAGCTGTGCGCTCAGCCTCAACGAGAACTGGGATGAAGACGTGCGAGCCGATATGAGCGACGCACTGGACAGGATAGCGCCCGAGACGGGTCCGAAGGGCCAGGAACTCTACAGACATAGCGCCGAGGGGCGCGACGACATGCCGGTTTGATTGGCCCTGCTTTCTTGGGCAGAAAGCAGACGAAGTTAACTGTTAGCAGGCGCACATCAAGAGTGCCTTGATTGGGGCCAGCGTGACCATCCCGATCAAGGACGGAAAACTTGTGAGTTGTCGCAGATAGAAATGGCGTGGGTGCGTCGAGCGGAAACGGCTGACTCTTCCACAGGCGACGGGAACCTGGCAGGGCATCTGGTACCTTGAGTTCCGGGCTATGAGGCACACGAGACGGGTCGTGGCAACTATTCAAGGTGAAAAGGCATGAGTAATGCGGGGGTCAAAAAGGCAAGAAAGTAATCGAGTATGTGTACATGAGCACATGAATTCAGTTGTATTACCCTGATCCCGGGTTCCGACGACGCTTAAACCGACTTGCATCCTATACTTGCGCCATGATCCTGACTACGCCAAACGCCTACCGATGTTGCAGCTAGCTTTCCCCTTTACGTGATTATTGCCAATGTAGCGCATCTTAAATCGTACCATTCTCCGCCTTCACGTCTTTCATATCCTCGTCTCCGCCCGAGAGCACCTTCGTCTTGGGAACGTAACCGTCCGGTGCGGTCCCAGGCGTCGCAGCTACCACTTCCCCGTTCTCGTTCACGAACTCGAAGTTGTATCGGCTGAGTAGGTGGGGTATAGCTGATAGTTGAGGACCGTAGCGCGCCGTATTATCGTAGAGCTCGAAGAGGGGAACAGCCAGAAGCTTCATATTCTTCGGGACGCTGAGTATCTCTTTGACGGTGCGGGTTAGCCAGGCATTAACAAGAGGGGGTTGGGGGGCTGGAACAACGATGGGCACATACTGCTCTCGGGGAGTTGGATGAAGTAGAGCTTCTTGCATTCCTTGGGGCGCGTGACATGGGCCGGGATAAAGGGGTACATGAAGGTCTCGAAGTTGGGCCGCCACCACTGGGCCAGGCAGTCGCCGACCTGCCAGTTGCCGGCCTCCTCGCCCTCGCCGAGTCTGCCGACGGGGGCCAGCCGCTCGTCCAGGCGCGCCTTAAAGCCGTCGACCTCGTTGTCCTCGGGGCGCAGGTAGTCGCCCGGGAGCTTGAAGAAGGCGTTTGCGATCTGCAGCATCAGGATGTGCGGGTGGTTGTGCTCGTGGCAGACGAGGATGCCCTCGCAGGTGCGGCGCATGCCATGAGCGGCGTAGTGCTCCTCGAGGCGCTTCAGGCGCGCGATGACCGACGGGTCCTCCTCGGGCTGCGTCTCCTTGACGCCGAATGTGTAGTTGGAGAGCGGGTAGAGGCGGATCGTGTTCGGCTGGTTGGAATGGAAGGGGAGGGGTATCATGGGAGGGTAGGCGCTTTGCAGCGCTGCTGGGGTTACCGTGGACATGTTCGCAGAGTTACCAATCTCGGGTCCAAGGGCGCATGGTGTCGTATAGCAACGTGGGAGAGCGCGGCCGTGGGTGATTAAGGTGATGGTAATATCAACTTTAAAATCTGAAGCTCCGAGAGACGTGACATGCAACCTGGTAGGTACCTGGTGAAGGACGTCAGTGTCAAAGGATGTTGTATTCGGAGAGATTGACTGTGCGGGGTCAGGTGTGTGAGTAGTGACTACGTACAGTACAGAAAGTAGGCCCTTCCACTGTTCCTTCCCAACTCCTGGATACTTACCCGCCCCCCTCGTCTGAACGGGAGTAGCAGGTAGCTAGCCTGGTAAGGTAAGCGTGGGGACGTAGAGCTGCACCCACCTACTTGCCTTGTTGGGGTCGGCCCCATAGAAAGTACCTACCTAGTTAGTTAGGTACCTAGTAGTCTACATCCTTAAAGCACTGCCAGTCAGATATACTGAACATCCCAATATTATTTAATCGGGAGAATACTTGTCGACAGGCACCTTGTTGAGGGATGCGGGACTCCCAAGTATATGCTGCTGTGTGCAATCAACTATCCGGTAAACCAATCCTAGGTGTCCAGGCTATACTCCTGGCTGATTGCTGAAAGGAAACATGTTTATCTTCATTACCGCACCGATGATTTTCTAAAAAAATGAACTCTCTTCTTCTGTTACCCCCAAATGCCCTTTCCATGACTGAGAATGGTCTAGATCATCAACACCAATGATGTGAAGCTTTTCCAATGTACGACGCTCCGAGTAATGTTTGGGTGTGCCTGAGGTTCCCGTACTCTGGGTGGGCTGCGGAACTCCACGGTTCCCTTCTGGTGCGGCCCAACACAACCACAAAAGTTCCAGGACGTGTACTTCTCAGCCTCATAGCCTGCTATGTTCCTGGTGTCCTTGTTTCCCCGTTGCTCATCGTTAAAATTGAAAACCGCACCGTTCTCGTCAGATCGCCACCCCAAATTACCCTCCTTCGTATCTCTTCATGTGCCCATCCTCTGAATCTCCGTCGCAGAAGACATCGCTAGACTCATCTGTAAATTTTAGCGCCATATACTAAATGTTGAACGTCGAGACAAGACCTCATGTTCCAACTTTACGCAACATGATCCTGCACAGGCTTGTGCGTATTCGCGAGGTGCTCACGAACATCAAAGAACCAATACAACGGAAATTACGAAAGAAGGGTGCGCCTCATTCTGAAGATAAAAAGGGGGAGGCACCATACAAAAGATGGCGTGACGGTATCGAAGCCGAGTTTGAAATACCAGAAAAACGCTTCCCCGTCGTTATTGAGGAGGGTACCACTCTGTCATCGCCCGAGCAACTGAAAGCTATGCTTGACCTTCCGTCCGTTCCGACAACTTCAAATACTAAGACGACAAGCCTTGAGCCCGAAGCCACGGACTTGGAGATAGCAGCTAGAGAAGAGAAAGTTATCTGGGACCTTAGCTAGGAACAGATCTATATCATTGAGAATGGGGGACATTTAGAACAAATCGTTGCCTGGTTCAGCCATACAGGGGAAGAGAGAGAAGTGAGAGGCGCAAGAAAGAATAGGGCGTGACGATGAGCCTCATCGTTTACTTTGACAGTCTAAGGTCAATACGCATCAAGCCGCAAGGGCTTATTGAATATTGACCTTGATACCCAGAGCCATGCGGGCGCACGGCTACGTCATTAGAGTCACTTCTCCCTCATTATTCCACGGGTTCCCTTGGTCTTGTTGGTCGTTAACAGAGATGCTGTATAGATCCGGGGTAATTAATCCTGGCCACACTGGTCAGTAGCTTAGTTCAGATTATTGACTAGCCGCCCGCGCCCTATTATGCGATAGCATCCTTCCGAATCAAGAAACATGTGAGTGACCGTTGGTTTTCAAGGTAGGCGTATGCCTTGTATCTGTCTGCTCGTCTAGCTGTGTGTGTGTTCCTTTGTTTGAATTTAACTTATTGTAGGCGAAATACCATTGGATAATCACAATGCAATACCTACCGTATTGATGACCCGGTACGAAGTAAGTGGATACGGGATTCAATCCCTCCGGACAGGTAGTCTAGGGTACCGATGCACATGTCTTAATAAACCTCCATCCGCAGAATTGCTCATTGCCCCTCCCTTATAGACTAAAGGACTTTTAAGACAAGGAGCAACAAAATATCCCGTAACCTAGACGTTGCGTACACGCAAAACACGGATCACCGGAGTATGTACCTATATATGATGGAACGTTGATGTTGTGTGCGTTCGGCACTGCTTCCGAACCACAGCCAGAACACAGCCACGCCTCCAGCATTTGGAGGGTTGGTACGGCGTATTTTACCAGACTAAGAAAATACTAGCCAGGGCTTCTGGGAAATCAGTCTGAGCAGCTACCTCGGTCATCAGCAAGGCCCCGATCAGATACTCCATTTCTGGTGGGTTGTAAACAGTCTTACAAGTAGAGGCACCCCTGCTAGGGGGCTGCGTTGAGTCACTGGACTAGCCCGGGGTGAGATCCTCCTTGGTTGTATTCATCCTCAAGGTGCACTCTGTCGCTGACGAACTGTGCGTTCCGTAAGCAGTTGAATTACAATTATTCCTGATCGACAGATGGATTTGCATTATGGTGAATCTCGCATCTGCGACCCTAGTCGGTGTTTCTGGGCGACGACGAATATAAAGCTACCTTTTCTCTGCCCACTACATAGCAGGGGACTCATGATTTGCACGTCTTTTCTGCATCGACGACGCCAACAACAGCCATGTACGCCACTAAGACTCTCGGTTTCCTAGCCGCCCTTGGCGCGGGTATGTCCGTCGCCCAGCAATTCACCCCAAATCCGACTTGCGCCCAGCTCGCGGGGGACCTCATAGGCCCCGCCCCGACGGCTCCTGACGTGATCCAGTCTTTCTTGGATTCTCACGAAACGGCTGCTCCCGCCCCCGGCGCCATCTTGAGGGACCCCGAAGCCTACGTGTCGGAGCTATGCGGCCTGGTCGTTGATCTGCCCCGGTCGGCGTTCCCCGATTTCGCGGGCTGGGGCGCCTCGCTACTCAGCTTCGCCGGCGAGAGGATCGCGACGTACGACGAGGTCGTCACCAAGTGCATTACAACCGGCACTGCCGCCGCTTCTATCACCAGCTTCCTCCACTCCATCGTGTCACACCCCGACGACCTGTGTAAGCCCACCGCCATCCCGACTGTTGGTAACGGCACCGCCTCCGTTACGATTACACCGTACCCGACCGCTACACCAACGGGCAACAGCACCAATCCCGGAACCACGTCAATACCCGTTGGGGCGGCCGCTAGGCCTGCCGGAGTCCTGATCGGTGCTGCCGCCATGGGCGGTGTGATCGGAGCCGCGATCCTGCTATAATATAAGCAGTCATGCCTACAATGGGGTTGTAAGCTATGCAATCGGTACAGCTTGCTTGGTGGCTTGACCTCCCGGGGGCTATGCTGGAGGCAATAAAGCAAAAGAAAAACAATAAAAGTAATGATGAGACTCAATTGAATATAATGTATCAGCCTTTGAGGACCCGTGTACTGAAGTAGAGAGGAAGGGCAATAGGGTGGGTTACGTATATATTTAAAAAAAAAAAAAAAAATTGATCTGAGGGCATATCTATGATACACTACACATGATTGATACCTTACTATTTGATCAATTGATTCAGTACCCAGGATCAGTGAACTCATAATAGGATAATAGGCAGCTAGGCAGACTCAGATACACTGTAAATATAGGTAGCGACCAAGAATACGGAGTCCATGATTGCATCGTGGGATTCCCTAGCAGCTCCACGCCACTCCGCGCCGTTTTGTCGCTACACGCGGCGGCACGCCTGTTCCCCCTCTACTTGTAGCCACCGGACACTCATCGGTAAAGAACCCTCGTTTCCCGAACTCGAGGTCTCTCATCCTTGTCGATACCCTTGCCAAATGAAATCGTCGCGACGAACACCTTGGTCACTACCTTGATCTTGCCTCTTTGTCATCGTTCCTGAATCCTGACCTCCCCGTCAGCGGTCATCAAGGCGTGGTAGTGGTAGGCTACGATATTTTGATTTTCTCGAAGAAGCTTCGCGATGATTTTAGCGGGCTTGCGGGACAGGGTATAAATGATGCTATTAACCTGTACGGATGAGATCACCAATAGTACTAACGTTGTCATTAACCTCCTTATACTCGGCTTAGCGTAGGTTTGGGCAGTGGAAGCTCTAGGCGGGGCTTTGACATATGTTCATGCCCAAGTTAATTTTCACGTCGACAAGAACATTACTTCGCCGTAAGAGCCATTAATGTAACACGTGGAGAGGGGCTCCTGAAGTTTCAAATTTTCTTATAATCAGGGCGAAAATCTCGATTCGCGCCTCGTCGATGGCCAGCTGCGCAAGCTTCCGGTTCTGGTACAGCAGCTCCAGACATTCTTGAAAGTTTTGCTCTGGTTGACCATTCCGGGTGTAACGTATATAACACATATAGTTCTGATATCTGTCTTAAGCGAGACCAGGATGCGGTTGTCTGTCTTCGGGCGTTGTCTCGTTATTTAACGTTGCGGCCGAGATATCCAGGGCTCCGAGGTGTCCACCTGATCGTACATCAAGCTCAGGATCGGGGACACGAACATCATAACGCCATGTGCTGTACTTCCCTGGACGACTGCTGGAGAGTTGGCAGCAGAGAAACTTACCCCTGCCTGTTGGCATCAACACAAAGACGTCCTACCCCGCGAGGGCCGCGTTAATGGCGTCTAGTCGATGATGCCCGAACTTCGTCATCCGGAGCCGGTATTTGAGGGCTTTCTCCATATCGTCTGATAATGGTTATTCTTTCAACCTTAGGGACTGGGTCGGTATCAACCTTGGAGCGTTCGGGGTGGGGGGAGGCGGGATGGATCCTGAGCCGCCCTCATGCGGCATCTCATATACCTCGGCGATCTGTTAGCACGCATTAACGAGAACCCCAGAAATCCCCTAGCTGAGCTTCAAAGGATTCGAATATGCCCGAAAAATCCTCCCTGGGCGAGGGGCCGGGGTCCGCATCAGCAGTCTCGATATCTTGTCTCGTCATAGCATGGCCGGTGCAGGACTCCGCATCTGACGCGTTGCTAGGCTGCACACTAAAAATCTTCTTGTCATCGGAGACTAGGTTCTATGGATTGCCCAGATTGCGTACAAATTGTTAAACTTTGCTTTTGCCTAGCTGCCTTTGGGATTGGAGATGAAGACGGGAGGCATGCTGGCGCAGGATGCTTGCTTCTATCTCGGCCAGCTGAACGTCGGTTAACGATGGATTTTGAAGCTACGAATATGAGAGGAATCAATCAACAGACGAAGCCAAAGCTACAAGCAGGCGGGTGCGTCACCAGAGAGATGACATCAGCGCCGACGTTGGTTAAAGACGTAGCATCTCCTCACGGTAGTGCCGTGCTAGGTGACGGTATGGGAGGGTTGCGAATGGTGGACCCATCATTTTATTTGCGACGTTTCGATATGGTTTCCATTACTACGGGATGCGCTCGGGTGAGCCATGCCCCTTAGACCTATTCATCTAGTCATGATTGCAGCGGAGGAAACAAGAGGGAGGCGGGCTGCTGATATAAGAGTTGTCACGAAACTACGGATTAACACCGGTCAAGCCGGAGATTACAGCACGTGCCACAATACAGAGTATACACGCCAGTAGTGCAAACTCTGCTGGCTCAGATAGAACTTAGACCTTGTGCAATAACAATAGGTAAGTCAATGCTGGAACTACCAGCAGTGAGAACCTGGCAGTCCGTTATCTTATTTCCTCTTGAAGGCAACCAAAGGCTCTAGAAGGTTAGTAACTTCTTAGTGAGGAGGCAGCAGCTGTCTGTTGAGCTTTTCCTAACGGGCATTGGTGTGAATGGGACGAACAGTCTAATTTCCCGGAATAGGGGGAGATAAGATGCCGCCAACAAAAGGGCCTATCTATCATATATTTCCCGCTACAGCCAAAGAGGGTTAGAAGAAAGGTGCATACTCCATTGCTACTACCGGCTCTACGTTGAACATTTTCCCTTCGAAACAATCACAGACTGCCATCAATTCATTGATTAGATTGCAGGAGAGGCCTTCAAAGGCAGAAAAGGCAGTACAGCAAACAGCACTCGTGGGTTCGGATATGACAACACTCGTAGCGAGTCGCCCCCAGGAATAAACTGTTCCTCCATGTGCAGGAGGTTGATGGGCTAGGGCGAGATGTAAGTGTATGGTATAGATAGTACATACCTAGTTGAAGTGCCCTGAGGGCTAGGCCAATCAATCTATACCCAATTTTGGCCTAAGGAGTTTTTCTGATGTAAACTTCCGGTAGAGTCTCAATCTAACGTCCCCTCTCCTTCAAGTATTTTGGTAAAGTACTGATCAAGGCTAACCTATATGCTACTGTATCGCTCACATATGGTGAGACGGGTCAACTAGTATCTGCAATTCTGGTGCGCATTGCAACCGCTTCTATCTTGTCCATCGGCGTATGGCCCACGTATAGATTACAATACCTGTTTGAACGCAAATCCGCAAATCATGCGCCAAGCCCCATCCCTTGAGCCGGACTGGGGAAACCCAAACAACTTACACGATAAGCTTCGTCTGTTAAGCTTCTAGAAACATTCTATGTCCTGATCCGCTCATAGGTCACGGTTCTTGGCTGGCTTAGTTACATATGACGAGAGCCCTGTTGTTGGACTAAGTTCAGTGCCGGGGTCGTGGGGGCAGGGAATAGGACGGCCCAGACCTCATTCGTCTCGCTTAAGGTCGGTAATATCACGACAAGCCCTGCTAGTAGTTTTATTTGGTGGCTTTACCCAGTTGGCAACCGTGGTAATGCATGAGAATTAAACCGTAGACTGGCCGAGCTGGACTTAAATGAGCCCATAAGTAGTAAGTCCAGGCTGTTCCTGCTTTTGCCAAGTACCCCTCAGCAGGTGGTACGACCGTGGAGTAAGAGGAGGGGGAGAACGTGCGAAGCATACCAGTGTTGTATACCTAACTTAGATGATTGGATGAAAAGGAAAATTCTTTCGGTGGCGGATTAGGAAGGGCTGTAGATTTACTTCATGTTGCAGTACGCACATGTAAGTATTCAGCCTCTGGCTTGACTACATTTCTACTTTTGTGGTATTGTGGAGTAGTACCTATAGTACTGCAGTTATATTCTATGACACTTCAGCTCGTTGTTTGGAGTAGGCACCTACATGAACTGAATGTGCAAGGCGGCGGTCAAGCTCCAACTCTGCTGACAGGTTCTAGGACATGCAGAAAGGAGTCGAGCTGATTTTGCACGCCCAATGAAGAGTACCTACAGTAAATCACCTAACTGGGGTAGTCCCCTTCCATGAAAACACGGGGAAGCTTGCTTCAAAACGACAGGAGACGGACGTTAACATCTACCTGCCCAAATAAGGAAGGTTAAATATCTTATCGCCGAGTTACACGCAGCGTGTATTGTAAACATATCGCCATGGATAACAACCCTTGTTGCCATGCAGTACCCACGTACATACGTAGTAAGTATGTACAACGTACCTGTAAGCCATCGTCCGGTACCAATGCCCTGGGCTGACCGATTTGGTGGGAACAGTCTGGTTCTATCTAGTCTACCCGTCCTTAGTCCCTCTATTAACACGCCCGGGATCTAGATTCTACCACGTTATGTAGTTGTGATTGGTTTCATTTCAGCCACGGCACTCTTATCCACGCCATAGGCTTTTATTAATCTATAGTACGTTGGATCTGGAGCTGACGGTTATCTTTCGTTCGTGCATGGCAGTACTAATACTTACGTCGTGGGTCCCAATACGATGGCCGATGTTGACTCTCACAAGATGAGCGTAAGAGCGTAGTTAAGTCACTTTGTTAACCCGCTCTTTTCCCTAGTTGGACAGGCAGAGAAAAGATATTGTTCTTCTGGATCATTTCACAAATCTAGGCAAACGAAAGATGGCTTTTTGTTATTGTTTTCTACCTCCTGTGCTGGCAATCTTTGGTACTGATGCGTCAGTTACCAGTACCGGTAGTCTAGAAAACGGCTATGAAGGATATCTGGTTGTTATCAATAGAAACATTTCCCAATTTGTCCTAGGTAATCCTCATTATTAAATTAAATAGGCATGTACCTTGTACTGGGTATCATGGTGCGATCGACCCTCGACGCGAAGCCTCACATGGCCGACGAGCAAAGATAAGACGCAGGTATATCGAGGTACCTGTCATGACATGTCCTAGAAATGGGACAAGTAGAGAGTGGAGCGTTTCCTATACAAAGTCGCATGACAACACAAGTTGCTTGCGTAATTCCAAGGATCCTTGGGACCTAAGCTGTACAACGCAGTGTACTACTGCGTACCTAGGTAGTGTGAATGCGAGGTGTCTTGCGCTCGCTACCAACGACGAGGATTCTCCCGGCTGCAGTATGCAGGTAGAGTATATATCTCGACGATAATCCTCCCCTACTCTGCTAGCCTCGGTTTCTGTTCCTTTTTGCTTCTCTCTCGACAATATTCCTGTCCCCTGCCTCGGATATCCTCATCCCGCAGTGGGAATCCTCGCAGCTTTTGCCCGTCATGTCTGAGTCCGATAGCAGGGAGAAGGAAGCCGAAGTGGTGTCACATCAGTATGATGGCGGGCATTCAGACGAGGAGGTCGGCATAGTGCACAAGGGTGCTGCCCTCAAGACCGACTTGCGAGGCCGCCATATGCAAATGATTGCTGTTGGTATGCCAGTCACCATGGCCGTGCCATGTTCACCCTGGTCGGGTATGACCCTGACTAACACTCGCAACAGGCGGTGCCATCGGTGCTGGTCTCTTCATCGGCTCTGGAGGTGCTCTCCATAACGGCGGCCCCGCCTCCTTGGTATGTGTCTATGCGATGTTCCGAGCTGCGAGTGCGGCGACTAACTGTTGCGCGCCAGATTATCGGCTATCTTGTCATCGGTGTCATGTTACTCTTCACGATGCAGGCGTTGGGAGAAATGGCTGTCATGTATCCCGTGAACGGCGCCTTCTACACCTACGTGGTCCGCTTCATCGACCCCTCTTGGTTCGTGTCCTTCCGGTTTCTCACTTCACTTTAGTCGCGCGCGGACTAACGCTCTTTTGCATATGTCTGCAGGGGATTTGCCATCGGCTGGGAATACGCTATTACCTGGCTGACCATTCTGCCATTCGAGCTCATTGCCGCTAGTTCTACAATTCGGTTCTGGAGAGCTGATATCAACTCGGCTGTATGGGTTACTGTGTTCTTAGCTGTGTTGGTCCTGATCCAAGTATTCGGTGTCCGGGGATACGGTGAAGGTATGTAAAACGATGCGATGCGTCGACCCGGTTACTGATATGCGCCAGTTGAATTCGTTTTGAGTATTATCAAGATCGCCGCCTGCGTGGGCTTCATTATTCTCGGCATTATCATCAACGTCGGCGGAGTTGGTGACCAAGGCTATCTCGGGGCAAAATACTGGCACGATCCCGGTGCATTTCAGAACGGCTTCAACGGGTTCGCGGGTGTCTTCGTCGTGGCTGCTTTCTCCTTTGGCGGAACCGAGCTGGTTGGTCTGGCGGCTGCCGAGTCGGCGAATCCGCGAAAGGCCATCCCCCTTGCCGCCAAACAAGTTTTCTTTCGAATCTTTTTCTTCTACGTCGTCAATCTCTTCATTCTAGGACTAATCCTCAAGTCTACGGATGAGCGTCTGGCGATGGCGTCAACCTCCGAATCACGGTTCTCGCCGTTCGTCTTGGCTATCCAGGATGCCGGAATCCGGGTGCTGCCGTCCATCTTCAATGCCGTCATCACAATCTCCGTCATCAGCGTAGCTAACTCGTCCACTTTCGGCTCTACTCGAACGATGCAGGCGTTGGCTGAACGTGGTATGGGGCCTAAGGCGTTGGCCTACGTCGACAAGCAAGGTCGACCCTTGTGGTCCATTGTTGTCCAGCTTGCCTTTGGCCTACTTGGGTACGTGGTGGACGCGCCCAATGGTGGTGAGGCTTTCACCTGGCTTCTTGCGCTTTCTGGGCTAGCCTACTTCTTCGTTTGGGGCTCATGTTGCTTGGCACACATCCGTTTCCGAATGGCTTGGAATGTTCAGGGACGAGATTTGAGAGCGATTCCTTACCGGGCACCTCTGGGTGTTTGGGGGAGTTGGATCGGCTTCTTCCTCGTCTGGATTTGCCTAATCGCCACTTTCTACAATGCTCTCTACGTAAGCTTTCCTTCTTTTTCTTCTTCTTCTGCTAAAAATCAGCCCCTGAAAGTTATTTGCAAAAACTAATACGCATCGTTTAGCCCACCCCGAACTCTACTCCCGGCGCCAAATTTTTCTTCCAACAGTATCTCGCCGCCTTTGTCGTCCTCCTACTCTACGTGTTTTGGAAATTATACTCGCGCGACTGGAAACTCTATATTAAGCTTCAAGATATCGACCTGGTGTCGGGCGCTCGTCCTTTGGACCCGTCAGAATTTGAGGATCCCGACGTTAAGAAGGGAAGCTGGGGCATGCGTATTGTCCGATCTCTTTTCTAATCCCTTAAAGGGCATATAGAATAGTTTTGTGTATATCAACTTTTATTGCACAGGATATGATGCGAGCATCTCCCTTGGCATAAATCCTACAGCGTTCGTTTGGTTGCTGTTATACAAAGGCTGCAGGGTTTACTGTAATAAGGGCTCGTATAGAGGTCTTTGAAGGGTAGTCTTCTATCTATATAATAGTCAACTATGGAGTCAAGGTGACCTGTGGATCTATTCTCCTGCCTCTTCGCAGGAGGATTGGCTTGGTTCTAATACGCTGAATAGCCTCGCTTGTCTCGCTAGGTATTTCCTCTTCAGGCCAGTGTCTAAGACCCTCGCTTCAGATCCCCGGTTACCTTGCCTGAGGCTGTGTTGGTTTGAAAGTCAAGGCGCATGAGGTTGGCCAACAGCGGTAGCCTTTATATAACCGTTGAACGATACTTACTGAGAAGTGATGGACCAGGAATAAGCACTCCGCATTTTATAATAGAAGACGGAAGCACGAATGCCCCCCGACTCGAGGTTCGATAAACGCACTCTGGAGGTCTGTTTTGGTTCTGCAAAGCATGCCTAATTCGTATATCGGCCACACCTGACGGGGGTATCGAGTGTGAGACCGAAGTTTTCCCAGTCCGAGACAACGAGCTACGAGTACAAAAGGCCCACGGCGTCGAGTTTCGTCTGGTGGCGATAGTTATGGATAGTTCCAGTAATCTATCCCAAGCTCGAGGGGCTTGTTGTGGGTTCAAATTAAGCTATAGTAGACAGTAGAGGACGGGCACTAAGGGCATTGTCGTCTTCGCCGAAGTAAAGTCCGAACCGGTTCCGAGAACGGAGATGCGGGTAACTAGAGGGATTAAAAGCCGGGCACTTCCATTCGACAATGCGACTCAACGCCAAGCGGACCACCTGAGTACCATACCTCCAAGTGTCGGCTAGCAGGCGGCCGTTCTTCTTAAAAGTGTTTCTCGGCAGCGCCAAACATCCCCGCAAATGGCACAAATGAAGGCCGCCGCCCGGCTCCGGCACATGCTTGCCGAGCCGGACAAGATTGTTGTGTGCCCCGGCGTCCACGACGGACTGACCGCACGCATGGCTTTACACGTCGGCTTTGATGCCCTATACATGGTAAGCAAGCACTTAACTTTGCACTTGTTGTGCTTTTCTATTTTTCACGGTATCTTTCCGGCCCTGCCTCCTTTTCGTCCTGTGTCACTCAACCGAAAAACTCGAGCTCCGTGCCGAGACCACTGTGATATACACGCTAGATATCAATTACACTGCATATCCAAAGAACTCATACTAAATGCTTAACCCTCATTACCACAGACCGGCGCGGGGACTGCCGTTTCGCGGCTTGGCCAGCCAGATCTGGGCCTGACAACGGTAGACGATATGACAGCTAACGCGGGCATGATGGCGGGCCTGGACCGGTCGGTGCCGGTGATCGCGGACGCGGACACGGGCTTTGGCGGCCCGCTGATGGTCGCGCGCGCCACAGAGAAGTACATCCTCCAAGGGGTCGCGGCCTTCCATCTCGAGGACCAGGTGACGACGAAGCGGTGTGGGCACTTGCTGGGTAAAGAGCTCGTCGACACGACCACCTACGTGGCGCGAATCCGGGCCGCAGCTGTGACGCGCGAGAGAAGTGAGTGGCCTGGCGTCCTTCTCCCTCCTTTTTTTCGTAACAAGTATTGTAATGTGTAGAGGTTCCCTTTGCGGCTGGAATAATGACCTGGATGCACATCACCTCTAGGTCACGCTCGGAATAACAGGCACTGACTCTGAGTACTATAGTGGAATCTAACATCGTTATCATCGCGCGTACGGACGCGCTTCAATCCATGGGATACGCAGAAGCCATCAATCGGCTGAAAGCTGCCGTAGCGGCCGGCGCAGACGTCGTGTTCCTCGAGGGCATGCGCACTAAAGAGCAGATGGCGCAGGTGGTCAAGGACCTCGCGCCTACGCCCTGCTTCCTGAATATGGTGGGCGGTGGCGGTAAGTGGCTGGCCCAAACCTCGTCCCCATCTCGTTCCAGTCATTCCCGGGAAAGGGGGCATCGTCTCAAGAATGTTCATGTCGTAAAAGCCTCAAATTCTTTACCAATGCTCACGCCGTGTCTTGTCACTTCTGCCTACCGCTGACCTCAAACTTTGTAGTGACGCCCCTGATTAACGCGGCCGAGGCCAAGGCCTTAGGCTACAAGATCGTCATTTGGCCCTTAGCTGGTCCCGTGAGCGTGTACCTCGGCATGCGCGAGTTCTGTCGTGAGCTCAAGGAGACGGGTGAGATCAAGGATAGATACACCGCCGACGGCAAGATCGACGGCGGTGTGCGCGATGTCTTTGAGCTATGTGGCTTGTCAGCCTGCAGCGAGTTTGATAAGGAGATGGGCGGAACGAGTTTTGCGAGCGGTGCTTAGGCCGGCTGGTGTGCCATTCACTAAGTAGTTAGATAGTGCTTTGAACGATAGGGGGATGAGAAGCCAGCATACTGTTTTGCTCGGGCGTAGAGCTGGCTTATACCTGTTCTGCCTAGGTACCTAGTTATCCAGCTTGGGGGGTTTTCTACCCCTGAAGACCACTCGATATATCCGATCGATATATTAAGTACATACGACACCCAACTTGGCTCAAACTTTGGCGGGTCCTCGTCGTTTAAGGTTACTGTGATGGAGATAACATTATAACATGATACTACCTACTCCGTACGCCGTATTGGAGTCTGGTCCCCTGGTTTTGCCAAGCACCACAATGCATACTAAGAGCGTGGCCCCTGTCAACCGTGTAGCAATTGGGAAGGTTGTCCGTAACATACCTACAAGCAACAACCTGCCGGTATACCACGTAATTGGACTTGTTGAGTAATGCACAATCGTTGTCTGTCAACAACGACGCAGGACGGCTATCTATTCCGCAAGGAGCGGCGTAAGGCGTTCCTGTTGCTTCCAGTGGCTGAATGCCTTGGCCGTCAGCCCTAGGGTTTCTGGGCGGGCGATCGAAGCTACAAAAGGCTTGACGCGTCGCACTTACAGGCCCAAAATCGATGCCTTGCCGCGCTATATTTGGATACGTCGTGACCCGCAACGCTGGTCTCTCGGTTTATACCAAAGATGGGTCTTTCGCCAGCTAGTCGCGATGGGCAGCGGTCATGGCATGTTGCTGGGATGGAACCCATCTTCATCCTGCTTTCAGTATCGCTGCTGGAAGGGCATTCTTGTCGCCGCTGTATTTCGGACGTCCTATCCGCTGCGAATGTTGCGACTTGAGAGCCCAGGCCCAACCAAGCGAACACTATCATGACGACGCCGTCACCAACGATAGCGCCGTCACTCCCGGCAGACTGGGCTCCGACAGCGTCCGGATGTCTCCGCACCGACGACTATTGGGTATGGGAGTTCGACGCAGCGGCGTTAGATGCCCGGACGGTCCTCGGCGGGCCATCGCAGACAACAAACTGTTTCGCGTCGACCTGGAACCCCACCGTCACATACGAAGGTTCAGGTTGCCCGCCGCAGTACACTTCGGCCTGCCGTGACACCGAATTCGGTGCGGTGACATGTTGTCCTTCGGCTTATGACTTCACCTGCGAGCAGCAAACCCGGGGCCCGGGCGTCCACGCCGAATGGTTTCGCTGTTGGTCGAAGTACGACGATCGAGACACGGTGGTGGTTACGAGGACAGACTTCAGGCAGAACACGATTGCCATGGAGACGAGGACGAGGCGTTCGTACGAGCACCTCTTCGCGCTGGCCTTGATGTACACAACACCGGTAGGTAATCAGTCATCTCGTGGTTGATGATAGTAGGGCTAAGCAGGAGTAGGCTTCCACCAATCCATCACTGCCCACCTCCTCGCCCACGTCCACGCCAGACCCATCCGAAACCGCTTCGCCCTCGCCTGGAGAGAAGTCATCGGAGCTCTCCGCTGGAGCCGCTGCTGGCATTGGGGTCGGGGCCGCAGTAGCTGTTATTCTGCTTGGCTTGCTGGCCTGGTTTATATACCGACGAAGGAAAACCGCCCAGCTATCCAAGAATACACCGCAGCCTCAGACCATCGTGCCACCGATGGCATACTCATACCCGACCGACGATCCGCGCAGCGTGTCCCAATACCCAGACCAGCCGCCGATAGCAATGCCACCCCCGAAGGAGCTACCAGCCACAGAGTCGCCTCGCTTTGAACTCCAGGGCGACTCGCATATACGATAGAACAAAGGGCGAAACACATGCGGTGCTCAACCATGCCTATGTACTTTCAGTCATATCAGACCAAAGATAATGATGATTGGAAGTGGGTAGTTTCCAGCCTACATCGACCTGCGATGCATCGAGCGCCCAAAATAAACAATGTCTTCAGTCGACGCAGGGTAGGCGTTGAACTTTTAATTGAGAAATTTAGCGGAGGGGTGTATACGGTATGCTAATGAAGTTTAAACTGTCGTATAATTATAAGTAGTACTTGCTTTTATTAGAGCTACAAGACCGTATATAAACAATAAATACCGAACATGGCCAATTCGAGCGTAGCATTGAGGTTTCGGCCGGTAGTATATTGTGAAATAGACCGTAGGTAGTCACCAGAGTCATATCGAATACTACCAGTTATGAAATTGCATAACTAATCCTTTTACTATGGAATTTCATTCATAAATCATACCCCAGTAACTAGTTATATGTACTGGAACATGATTGATACGGTCCGATGCCGACCCCCGGCTCCGCGGTGCGACTGAAATTTGGTGTCGACTTTTGCACTTTTACTTGATAGGCGAGCCTCGCCTGTTTCCGGGTGTTGCCTCAATGCGGCTCATTTTAATATGTATCAGAATCATATTGATGCATGTATACTGCGTATTTCGATTTTCACGACTTTTATTCTACCCGGTAGACGAGCTACCAGCTACCAGCGTAGCGACTCGTTGCATATCAACTTCGCAATGCTTCAGCGGTTACCTAATGCGTACGGCATGTGATATATAGGCGGTCGCTTCGTCTGCACCCCGAAGTCTCCACCAGTAACATCATGCATCTACCGAGTTTACCATGCCGAATTGGACAGAATGCTTTTGAAGCCCAGGCGATAGTCCTGCCCTCGCACGTAGTTTATCCCGTGCATCCCTGGCACAAAAGCTGTTTTCTAATGGAAATCAGTAATAATTTAATTCACAGCTAACTAGAAGTAGCATATTCATATATACGCCTAAATATGACCGTTCCTGTGTGTATTTCCTGTGTTTAACCAGGTTTCGCTCTCTTTTGCCTCGGCCTTAGTATGTCCTCATATTTGGGGTCTGGCTTAGTTGGCTTAGCCGGTACAGAGTCTCCCAAGCCCAAGTCGCTGGCCATCTCCTGAAATTCGACCTGGTCGCGTAGATGGATGTCCTTTTTTTCATGTTCGGGCAGGGTCGCCCATCTGCAATGCGGTTTAGTCCAAGCCAACCCAAAGTCGACGAGAACCCCCCCTTTGTAGTTTTGCGGCTGTATGTCTCCGACGAGGACGTCGCGTTTATTTATCCAACTGAGGCCCTTGAACATCTTTTTCACTAGCTTCGCATCAAGGATTGGGTCGCCTGCGATGAACTCTTTGAGAATGGCCCGGGCAGGACTGCCCTCCGCTCTCCTACGGTATTCGTCGTCTGGAGGTGTATCCCATAGGTCTATCCCGAATTCCTCTTCCAAGTATGCCGCGTCTTCCTTCTTCAGTGCTAGAAAGCCATAGCATTCCGCAAAGTCTCGCCGCTTTAATCCCTGCTTGTTGCGCGCTTCCTGTAGTCGTCCATATGCGCGACATTCGGCATAGAACGGATCCGTGTGGAACGCCAATAGGTCGTCCGACACAGGCTTCCCATCGATGGAACCAACATACCACCTATATGTCGCGGGATCGAAGAATTTGAACTAGGTACCGGTGAGGCGCAAGCTCGGGAGAGCTAGGGTTTGTCTCTACTTACAACTTTCAAAGCGTATACCATGGATCGTATTTTTACTTTGAAGACGTACCCCTGACGACTAGAGTTAGGCGGGTCCGCAGAGTCTTCCGCCAAACCGAGCCACTCGATCGGGTCATTCCTATATCGGAATGCGCTCAGCTTTGGCCCGTCGCAAGGGGGTAGCTCTGAGGAGGACAGCAAGCGTCGGTTTTTCTTCACCAAGTCTTTCATCGTCTGTAGTTGTGGGCACCGCTATACAATATTGGGCAGACACGCAAGACAATTCCTTTGTGCAGCCTGGTGGTGGAGGAGGAAGGATAGTTTGATTTGGTAGGACGACGAGTACATCAACAGCCACGTGTTTGACTTATAACTAATATACCTGCCTAGTGCGCCGTCAGATTGGAGAGTCCGGATTCAAGCACGTCTCTCCCTTCTTTGCCCCTGCTAAGCCGTCGCACAGATTCCTTCGCCGCTAGCCAATTGCACACGCTCACCCAACCGTCAGCTCTTTGTTATTTCACCCGCCCTCATGTTGAAATTAATACGGAACACAGAAGAGAATAGCAATACCGCAACCCGCCGTCCATCACTGATCCCTCTTGTAGAATTGGTGATATGATAGTCCCTCGGCAGCCTGCGCATTTCCCCGCACCTAGAAACGAGAGATGGATGTTCACAAAAAGATGTAAGTGGCTAGATTTGTGCCTCCAATATCTGGCAAACCGTTGGGGTCGTATTTCCGTCGTGGAATGTTGGGGGACATGCAGTCAGCCGAACCGAATGGTTACTTCGAAAAGGCGGTCCAGGAGGGGGGAGAGGGGGGGGTGTAGTTGGCGTCTTGCTGATAGCCTTCGGAAAGAAAAGAAGTGTGGCCGCGGGCTATAACAGGACATCGACCTCACAGCAAGCGCAGAAATGACTTAGCTCGCATTATTGACGTCGGTCAGCCATTTAACTAACAATGACAACGACCGCGACTACTCCGTCTTCTTCCGCAGTGTCGCCCACGCCCATTACGCTGGGGACAGCAGCGCCAATCCCGCCGGCGCGTAATATCTTCGAGTACCTGACGACAAAGAACCCGGATGTAGTCCACCAGACAGCGGGAAAGTCTCTGACTGCCAACCCAAAGTTCATCACGCCTAAGAGGGTCAAGCCATGGCACGAATTCAACTTCAGCACCATAGAGGAGATATTCGATAAGCAACTCATGAGGGAGTGCATGCGACCTAGACTGATGCATCACATCTACCCTCCGCCCAGCTCTAGAAACCTCATCGAAAAGGATGAGGACTCGACGATATGGATCCTGCAGAGCTGGACTATCCCCATGGTGAATGCAGCACTTGAAACCGTAGGTGAAAGTTTGAATCCCGTGTTCTGGGCTGCACGCAGCCTAGGGACCTCGTCGCGGCCTAGTGTAGCCCCTTCGGAATCCAGCATGGGCAGAACGCCAACAAAAACGCAGCCCGGCAGACAGGCTAAGAAGAAAGTCGTGTCCTCGGAGAGGCGGCGCAAGTCTAAGTCGTTCATACCGGATGGCGGAGGATTGCCTTTCAGCAGTCTCTCGACGCTCCAGGCAGGGAAAGGCGCTGCCGACATCCTTCCCAAGGAGATCAAGCCAGGAACGAAATGGACCAGTGAAGACCTCGCGTTGGGGAAGCTTGTCGACGAAAACGGGGAGTGGCTTAAGGGGGCCAAGTGGCAAAGGCCGGCCGCCCCCCTGAGACAGATCTATACGTATTGCGTGCAGGCTAAAAGCAGGTATGGGTGTATCGTGACAAGCAAAGAGGTTTTGGCCATCAGGATCAGGGCGGAGGAGCTTGTGAGCGACCTAGATACTTCCATGAGGGAACACGGCTTGATGGAATGGAAGTCCATCAAGTGGTCGGCGCATAGGGAGGAGGGAGAGCCTGAGGAATACAGAGAACTAACTATGAACATGGCGCTCTGGATCCTGCACGTACTAGCGGGGAACGATCACGACATCAAGGAGGCGTATAACCCGCTAAAGAAAGAGAAAGTGAAGAGGCCGCCGCCAACGTTGCCACCGAGCCCTGTATCTACCATTGCCTTTTCGGCGACCGAGTCGGAGCAGCCGCAAGTGAGTTCTCCCCCGGCGTTATTCTAACACAACTCGCAGCTAACGGAGCACGCCCTTCAAGTTGCCAGTAGCTCGCCCCGGCAACCCGCTTCTGGATAGCTTTGCCACTGCGAGCGATATAGACACCAGCTTTGCCAGTACAGTTAGCCGCAAGAGACGACATGATTCGCCGGACCCGGGGGCCAAGCTCCCGTGGGGGCGGCGACGACGCCGGCGCTGAGAGCTCAGGTACTCGATCCATACCGAATTGTATACTCCTTGGACGTGGGCTGCGTCTCCCATAACAAATGATCTCGGTTTTAACCGACGGGGCGTATTCACAACGAAGGAAACGAGGTACCCTGCGCACACATAGTCTCTAACCTTGGATAACCTTCCTGTCTCTGAACACAACACAAGTCAAGCTATTCGAATACAGTTTCTATATTGCAAATTGACAGTCAAAGTCAGAGACTCGGGATGTGAACAACTTCATTCGCTCAAACTCTTGGTAACTCGCTAACGTACTTAGATATGTAAATTCACCTAGGTAGAATATAACGTATGATACTACCATGTCTCTCCCAATACATCAATCATATTGTTCTCCCGGGGCATATACCTCCTACAGTATCGAAGGAGGTTATAATTCCATTCGGTATACCCAAACCTGGTCATCACCACTATCCTCACCATGTCCTTCGTCCCCATATCGGCCCGTTCCTCTTGCGTGTAGGTCAAGGGTCGGGTCGTCGGGTCCCTCGCCAACGAAAGTTTCATCTTCTCATGCTGACGCCAGTCCTCGTGCGCGTCCACCGCCGCCACAAGGCTCTGGTTCTGCCAAGTGGGAAGCGCGTCCTTCCACGTCATTGACGCCTGATTCTCGGGGCGGTCCGCAAGCGGCAGGTCGGCGCCGTTGAAAGGCGGCAATGCGAAATTGCACATGCCTTTCTTCGGGACGTAGTTACCGAGCACATACCCGCAGTCGCCATCGTAGAAATCGCGCAGTATCTCCTTCAGCGCCTCCTCGGAGATGGAAGCCGGCTTGCCGTCCTCCGGCGTCCCGGTGAAGTAATTCGGGTTCTCCCATGGCGGGCCGTAATGGGGGAGCGGCTTCCTATCTTCGTCAAAGGGGCGGAGCCTCACGCAGTGCGCAACGCCTGACCGTCGACAGGCGGCGCACTGGTATTCGTTGTCTTTCCCGAAAAAGGTAAGCGTGCATCGAAGGCCCTTCCCAGTGCATCTGAGGCACGGTCCCCCATATTCAGAGAGCTTGCGACCAGATATACGGTCCTTACGGCTGCCCCAGTACCCGACATAGTGTCCTCCTCGCTTGTACGGCGGTAACGGCCGCTGGTCTGCCCTCAGATACTCCTCTGGCGTTATCTTGACATTCGCTACCGTTGGACAGGGTTTACTTTCGGGTTTCGCCTCAAGTTTGGTGTTAACTCCCCGCTGTGCAGACGGCAAGTCCTGATGTGCCTTATAACTGTGGGCTAGCCTGACATCTATAGATGCTGGTCTTATGCGCTTCTTCTTGGCGGCGCTGGTAACGTCTTCATTGATGGGCATCGAGTTCGTTTCACCGTGGGGAGTTTGGAGCTCTCGCTGGGATGCCATTGTTATCAGTTGTGACCGGTTGTTAATTTGTTTTTTTTTTTTTCTTTTCTCTTGAAGGAATCGAAAGTATTGAATATTATTAGCTTGATATGATGAAGTCTTATATTTAACAACGGTAGGTAAGAGCAACAAAGAAATCAAACCCTTTGTAAAGCTTGTTTGACCTAAGAACAAAGAATACGGACAAGAGATGATCAACATTGTTTGATAAAAGTCCCCTTGAAGTCCCTTCTATTGAGATGTATGTGACCAGTCAATTAAAAACCACTTTTAATAATACATGGCTGCAACAGTCTCAATGTTCTTCTGATGTGGCTGTCTTAGAAAGTGAGCGTAGTTGAAACGACTTGTCATTCGGGTTTATTCACCGATCATGTACTTGGTGATCATCTACCTGAAGCTACCACATTTAACTCTTCATACAAGCAAATGGCGAAGTCACTAGCCTAAGTTCTATGTAGTATGAAAAGTAGTACGGGTAGGTTCTACATGCTTAAGAAGGTAATGTAGTACCAAAGGCGCAACAGCTTATATATAGGGTAAGGATGAAATAAAAGCATGTACACAGAAAGCAACACGGCTCAACTTGTTGCGGGAAATTATACGACAAAATCTCAAATAGCTGATTCCTCAATTGAAGAGAATATGTTCAACACCCCTGTATGAGTAGCACCGGCCTATATTATTGGGGAGCCATATGGTGCACGATTATGAGTATCTGAGCCAATCCAGTAGTCAAACAACTACCCATAGACGCTTAGGTTGACTGTCGCTTCCCCATCTGGGGGTGTCAGCATGATCACTACAGGCTTCTGCCGTTTCCTTCTTGTCGAGCCGCCGCCGCCGCTCGTAAAATGACGCGAGTACTGAAAGTCAGTCTCAAACTCACTGCCATTTTCCGCCTTTCTTCCGCCTTGTGGTCTTGTACATGACGGGCCGAGTGTCGCATTGTCGATCAGGTCTATGTCTTCCACCGAGTTGTGCACGATTCTAGCTGGTTTCCACCCATTTCTATTGTTCTTGATCTCCGTTTCCAGTCTAATGCGTGACGAACGAAACCAGTCGTGATCTTTAGCCATATCAGATGTCATCCGTTCCGATGGTGCGACCACTAGACATGCTCGGATGAAGTTTTCGAAGTTGTCAGACGGAGCTTTATGGCATCTAGACAAGTCGTCAAAGACGCTTGTGAGACTTGTATCAACGGAACTCTGGTCAAAAGACTCCAAGGGGCCAACATTATCCCAATCAAATGCGACCATAAAGAGCGAGATCATGCCAATTGACCAAATGTCAACATTGGTTCCATAGGCTCCTCCCCAAAATACCTCGCTAAGGAGCGGTTAGTGATGTTACTAATTCATTGTACAGTCCCTAACTTACGGAGCCATGAACTTATGGGTCCCGATTGCACTCTCCATACGGCCAGAGGGGGCTACTTTGGCGAAGCCGAGATCACCTACAACAACTCGGGCTGGGAGTGTCGGCCCTGTAACGAAGAATATGCTTCACGGCCGAGGTTAGCATCTAATAAATCCAGCAGTAAAGGGAGTTGGACATGATGCAAAACAACATTGGTCTTGCTGATTCCAGAAGTAACACCATGAGACATAATCGGACCCTGTCATGGACGGAGCCTTGTAACCGCTGGGATAACAAACCACAGACCGCAGGATCTGGCGTGTTCCGAACGAAACTCTGTACGTATTTGGATAGACTAGCATACGACAGCGTACTTCCATTATTCATGTTAGGATAGACTTACTTTTCGGGCTTTAGATCACGATGAGTCACATCTTGCTCGTGTAGGTAGCAGACGGCTTCCAATATTTGCCGGATGATAATTTTAATGTCCATCTCGGACAGAACGCCAGGTCTGAGGCGCATTGAGAAAAGATCACCGCCAGTTGCCAATTCCATGAAAGTATATAAAGTATCCCACGACCTGAACGCCGCCTCGAATTTCAGGAGGTTAGGCTTGGCTAATTAGTATCTTAAAAGGTGACAACAGCTGCTCCTAGTTTGTCCACCTACATGGCTCAGTCGGCTGAGGATATTAGTTTCGTCTACAATACGCCTGATTGTATCGGTGGAGTGATTGAGTTGCCGAAGTTGATCAAGTCGATGAACCTTACAAGCAACCTGTCGCCCGGCCCGTATGTTAACAGCAAGGTATACACGTGCAAAAGCACCACTTCCCAGTACTCTTTCGGTGATGAGAAACCGGTCGCAAAAAGCCTATCCAGCATTATCAGCTCCTTCCAAGGACGAGAGTGACATAGCTGACGTACATCAGTTTCACTTGTTTGCAGTGAACTCGTGATAGGATTTATGGTTTGTACGCCGCACAGATATACGTGAAACTCCCAATAAGGGTCGATCCGGATGATATCGCCATGAGCGAGGAGATAGCCTGAGGAAGACGGCACTTTCGCACGCTGGTGGAAGTGGTCATCGACGTAAGTTCCACTAAGCGAATTCTCGTCGCGCACATAGACGAGGTGTCCCGCAGCCTCGTCATATTCAATAGAGTATATCACAAAGTGATATCTCGAAATGTAGGAATGCGAGATTGAAATATCACTTGAACACAGAATAAGCACTTTTCTCCGAGAGGGGCATGAGAATGCCGGACATACTTGTCTAAGACACCCCGGCCAACAAAGACAGGCCGGCCAGGATAGAGAGAGATGTCCAAGGAGCTGCAAGGTCTGACAGCGGAGCACATCTCCTGTCGCGACTGAATGTCTATGAACCCCCTGCCTTAAGAGCGGCCGTTAGATTGGGCAATGGTATGAATTCGCAAGCAAGCAAGAATGTACCTGGTTGGAAGTGCCCGGGCAACGGCTTTTCGACACAGCGGCAGAATATCTGCGCAACAGCATCTGTGTCGGACATTCCGAGTCTCCGTCTCTCTAATATGCCTGCTACCGGTTGTTTGTAGGGAGAATTCCAGCCGGCGGGCTGATGCGCCGACGTTATCCTGGTCGTGGAAAACACATAGACATACAGATATGCAACAAAAGCACAACCGGCTTTCAACTCTGGAGACGAGTTGACGGGCTTCGTTCGCAGGATAAGAATAGGAACAAGCAGATCACTCCAGTAAGGTATATATCTCGAATAGGTAATGAGAGGTATAATAAATAAGTAGGTCTGGTCAAAATCTACAGCTACCTGCCTGCCTCGTAGATACCTGCCGGGACGACTGGGTGGCTCGGTGGTCCCCGTTAGGTAGGCAGTTGGTCTGGGCCTGGCATGCGTGCGCTTTCCTGATCTTTCTCGTCGTCCCAGGTGCTCTCCTTCCAGTCGCCCGACGCATACTCGTAACCACGTACCTTCCTCAGAGACTAGTTCCACTGCCATTTCGCAAATTTTCTGCGGCGACGGAAGGGAGGGGCCTGGTCGAACGGTACCTACGGGAAGCAGCGGACTTGAGGCTAGCGGCCTGTCCTGACGCTGTATATTTATTTGGAAATGAAAACAAAAAATGTGCACTCATTCAGCTTAAGAAGAAGGTCTCTCACTATCGCTTGCTGGGGGGTCTCCCGGGCTATGACCACGTGCAAATGTATTTCGTATAGTTAGCAGTCATTAGGTTATCTACCTTAAGTTAGCGAAATGTGCATCTAAAGTGCATACAAACGATGGCGGGAGAGAGCTTGGTTGGACTGGAGCGGGGCTAGGACTTGGGACTGTCGTCATTCTCATCCAATGCAACGGCTTGAGCCACTCGTACCCCACCCAAGCAACCATCGTAGACTGCCGAACAATACCCGGGCGGTCACAACCCTAACCTGCTGGCCTACTTCAATTCGTCCCGCTCCTCTGCCGATTTTCCTTCCCTCTTTCCAGCTTCATCATCTCAGAACTCATCGACAGCAACTTGTAAGTCCATTGCGCACGCCTCTCGCACCGTCGGCGCCTGTATTACAATCACTGCATCTTGTTTCCTGCGTCCGCATCACCATTGTCTCTCGCGTGTCGCCGTTGCGTCCACTCGAGCTGCCCGCACCGCACTGCCAATTGCGTCACCCCGCCCTGATTTGATTGACATCATACTCTTCGGTCCCCCCCGCGACACAATCCCACAACATGTTACTGACTTAATCTTCTCTGCAGTCGCCAAGATGAGAGCTAAGTGGAGAAAGAAGAGAGTTCGTCGCCTCAAGCGTAAGAGAAGAAAGATGAGAGCCCGCAGGTATGTATATATTCTACGTATGCTGGACGAATTCCTTGCTGACCCAGCTTGCTCAACAGCAAGTAAACAACTCGTATCTACTCGATCTCAGCCGTCTTCGATAAAGCACACAAAACATCAAGACAACCACGAACAAGACCACTTGCAAACACATCACATGACGCCAATATAATTCCCTCCAACCCCGAGAGCTATCATCTACTAGATGATTGAATGGGTGGATCTCACAAGCAAGAGAGCCAAGGGAAGCCACGGGTTTGGCATAGTGACATGGTTCGGTCCGAGTCGAGGACAGTTGGTCAATCACCATCGAGTGGAATACGGGAGCTGTTTACACAGCACGGGTTGTGGGCAGGTTTAGCCTTTTGCAGTCCATGGCTAGAGCTCGAAGCAATATGGATTCACGGCGCAGCCTCTTAGGTAGCTGAATGGCAAATATTGACCACATAAGAAAGATGATCTCTTTGCGTGATCGCTGAAGTCACTGTAGTGCCCCACTATCGGAATGGTAGCGAATCAACTTGTTACTCTCGCGTGGCGTAAATGGCAAACACAATGACGACTTCATCACACGAGGGGCTTGTAATTGAAACTGCCTACTTAAGGTTTAGGTGGATGTCATTCAAGACGGGCATCACAAGATACGGTCTTCTTTGGGGGGGCTAATAGATAATCATTGGATGCATGTGAGAGAGGAAAGGCTATATCGACAATTCTGGCTGTTTGGCGTATAATAATTCCCAGATGTATTGCTGTTGAGTTGTCATGGGTTGAGTCGTACTGCCTACCTCAGCTGAGGTATCTGGTAGGTAGGTACTAGATAGCTAGCTTAAGCTACGTAATTTTAGACAACTGTTTGCGGGTCTATAGGCACCGGGGTACCCTACAGGCTGCGGGAGAGCTGGACCGGTACCTTAGGTCCTTCGAGCAATTGGTGGGGTATATTCACCGCCTGCCGAAAGCAGCCGACTTGTCTGGTTGATAAGGCAGATCCAAAACTTTTTCCCTAGCACACTTACAGGCTTACAGGCGTCAAGACGGCTAACCACGCACCTGCGCTACCATCATCACGCCCCCAATTTGCGTTCGACTGGTCTTCTCTTTCTCGTCACACCATCTCGCAGCATTGTCTCTGCCGGCGTGTCTTCTGTGTTTCGAGGATGGCGGGCGGCAAGGAAAAGAAGAGGAAAAGGGAGCAGGACGGCGCTGCGCAGCCAAAGAAGAAAGTAGCCATTCAGACACCCTCGGGGCCGGCCCAGCCAAGTACGGTCAAAGTAGCCTCTGTGCAGTTGGGTAGCAGTTGTCCGCCAATATTAGGTGAGTGCGCTTGCCACCGGACTCAACCATCCCAAGGCTCACTGTCTTGCCGCAGCCACGCATCCCGGCCTCTGTCTTCCCAGCTCCGTCCGATTTCAAGCCTATGCGAAGCCCGAGCCTTCGAAACCGAAACAAAAGCGAAGCAAGCATGCTGCACCCTCGTCCTCGAGCCTCGTACTTCATTCATCGTCATATACCAAACTCGATTATACAGCCAAGGAAGAGGGGCCTGGTGGTCGGGAAGCGCACCTCAAGCATTACATCGGTGTATTTGACCCGGCGACTGGCAAGCTGTCGGTTGTCGAGGCCAAAAAAATGGCCGTTAGAGGCGTTGTTCGCTCGCAGCAACCTAGAGAAGAAGATCTACCGAACAGAGCGATGTCTAAGGTACATTTTCCCACTCACTTGTCTGGAACGATAGCTAACCGCTTTTTAGAACATGATGGAACTTCGCAGTGATCTTGGGCAGGCCTTCGGTACCAAGAAGTCTAAGAAAGCCCTTGCTGCCATAACAGAAAATGCCATCGTCGATAACGATCGAAAGGCCGGCTCACTAGCCGCTTCCTCCCAAGCGATGATGACAGCAATTGCGGAAGTCACACATACTATGGCGTCCAAGGAAGATCTCCAGGCGGCTGCCGATGCCGCGAAGCCCGTCCCCCCCGGTAACCTCGAGGCTCAGGAAATACAAGATGTCTACACACCCCAGGGGCTTATCGGAGGAGAATTGTTGAATGCTATTCCTATTAAGGACTGGCAAGATGCTGTTAAGAAAGGCGCCAACAAGATGCTAACGAGTGCATTTATTGCTTCGCGGCTAAATCCTGTCGGTGAAGGCCCCGACTCAACTACCAGGTTAAAGGCTCTGCGCTACCTGGAATTCCTCATTAAATTCTCCAAATTGATCAAGGGGAGAGCGCCCAGAATCCCCGCTCCAGATAAGTTAAGGCAGCTGCTACACCCAGCGCCGGAACCTGTGGTCCAGAACATCAGACGGAAATTCTCATCCAACCAAGTAATTGATAAGTTTCACCGAGATCTATTATACACATACTGCTGTGCACTAGCGGCTATCCTGTCGAATTTTGAATTCGAAACAAGCAAAATTCGGTTTGACTTGGGCTTAGACGACAAGCAATTCGCGCAATACTTCCGTGAGATTGGTGGCAAGGTAAAAAAGGCGACGGGTGCAGAAAAGGGCACACAAGTACAGATGGCAGTACTCTCTCTACCACTGGAGTTTCCGAAAGTAAGGTACCAGCGGCAGAGGTAGTTTCAAACCCAAGCTCCACTACGAGTTGAACAGGCTTGGAGAACAGAGGGAGCTGGTATAATATTGTTCTTGCTGCAGACTGTGCAACATGACTCGGCCAATGGATACATTTGGCCTTGCCTTTGCGGCTGGCTAGGCCAGCGGATGAATTCATCGCCAGGAGTTTACAGACTACTAGAGAGAGAGGCACAAGGACGTGTCGTATGATGAATACATTGAATACCCCCGTCCAGATATTTTGGCCTGTTGAAAAACCAATAGCAACATCCCGTATCTCCTGCTAGATATGAAGAGTTAATGATGGAGCATCTATCACCTTCGGCATATAGTAAAAAAATAATTGGACTCCCAACTGGTACAATCGCAATCCGTACAATCGCAGTCTATTGGTTTCTTAAACAGACAATGCGAACCGCGAGCTAAGGAAATAGGACCACAGAAAACCATGCGTATTCTGCCAATGTCAACTAATAGATAGCTTTATCCTCAAACCCCATATCCTCAATTGGTCCCTTTCCCCTTGTTTTCCCGAGCTTTACTCAGCACGCTGTCTACAAGTACTTGCAAGTAACGTCTACAACATGCTTCGCAAAGGCTTCAGGATCCGACACATAGGGGAAATGCATGCCAGGAATACATCCAACGTCGATGCCGGCCTTGGCCGCGGTGACTATGTTATCGAAGAATCTTCCTGTTGGTGTCGACGCCCCAACCGTCCAATAAAGGGGCCGCTTTCGGAGATCTTCAGCGTTGGTTGGCGCCGACAATGGCAGAGATTGAGGATACCCACGAGCCCAGCGCGGGTAGTTTTTCCAGAGCCGTGCGTGGACATCATTGCCGAGGTTGGCCCAGGGTTTGAGCTCCCCGCATGACGTCGCAGGTAATGTGGCAGCCAAATGCCTGGAGATGGCCTCGTCCTCCAGCTCGTGGAGGCGGTTGAGGTTTTCCATGTGGTAGGTTGGCACCTCGTGTGCTAGCGCGTTCCGCACTCGCTCGGGATAACTGGCCACCAATGCGAGAACTGTCGAGCCGCCTGAGCTGCATCCCCAGAAGGTAGCGGTGCCGATGCCTAGCTTGTCGATGATGCTGATGACGTAGGAAGCGAGCTTCTGTGCCGTGATGTCCTCGTAGGTCTCTGGCGGTGCGTCGGACGATCTAGACATTCCCGGCATATCGAAAGTCGTGACCCGGAATCCGCCAGCTACTATCAGGGGTATTGCCTTGTCGAACATATGGCATTCCCCTAGGCCGTCGGGTACCAATACAATGTCTGGCCCAGAGCCTTCCTGCTCATAGTACCAAGTGATTCCCTCGTCGGTGGTGGTCGTACCTGTTGTGCGCATTGTGATACAAGCTTTCCCCTAAACTTGGGGGAATTTATCCTCTGATAATAAGTCTTATTTATCTTATGCTTTCCTCAGATTTTGGTATAGCTGGGACAGCTGCACTTCTTATATTTCCAGCATATTCTGTATACAGTGATACTGACCTTCAGGGCCCGCCCGCGGCGGAAAGAATAAAAATATACACTGCCGTGAGTAAGTCCCGGTTCCCCGATCAGGCCACGAGCATTATAGAAACCATCTCATGCGGACTAAACGAAGATGAATTACTATTCGTACAATTGCTTGGATGCCTGTTAAGGTCCAAGACGGTATACTCTGATGTAAGCATGGGTACATACATTCCCCACACACCGGATTCGACCGCCGCGGCGCAAGCGCCTGGACGTACCCTCGACATGATGCTGGAAACGGAACAAACTCCATTGCAGACGTGCTTATTGAACAGCATTATTTCCCGTTTTCCCCAGCCGTTCAACCAAAGCTAGCTTTATTGCCCCTTGCCGCCGGGTTCGCATTATCAGCCGCCAATGACGGGTTCCGGATCGTCGGCCCAAGAGCCTTCATTGACCGCCGCGCCTAGCACGGATAGAAGAAAGATACGCAAAGGCACCCGAAGCTGCTGGGAATGCAAACGGCGGAAGAACAAGTGCACCTGGTCGAGTACCGGCGGGAAATGTGACGGCTGCCATCACCGAGGCGCGCGGTGTGTGGGCCAAGAGATTCCTGAGGAGCGCATCGCCCCAGGGGGGACCCGAGCCATCGCATCGAGCAAAAGGCTCCGGCGCCTTGAAGTAATGGTGGCGGCGCTGTCCCGAAGGTTGAATTCTGGGGGTACGAGCCCTGGCCTGAACGATACAGCCTTGTCGCCAGATCACTGTCCAACGAATGACCTGGAAGCTTGCTTAGCTGTAGTCGAAGATAACAATATATTGGTATGTTTGCCAGCGGATAGCGCCTCCATTTACATTTTTAATATCTAATTTTTGATAGGAAGATACCAGAGCGAGCGTGGTCATCGCCTCACAGCCATCGCTTTCACCGCTCCTAGCCGACTACTCGTTGACGCGGGTTGGAGAGGCAACGGACAAGTTGATGGCACCCTTGGTCCATGCCCTTGTGTCTGCTTGGCCCAGTGAACGCCATCACGAAGCCATCCTGAATAGCAACATTGGCCTGCTTCATCCGGCATTGTCCTCGGTGTGTTCCGGGTTTCATAGTCCTCCCTCACCGAAGGACATGTTGGAGTTGCCGTCTCCTGGGACTGCACCTGTAACTATTGCACGAAAGCTTTTGAAGCTAGGCACGTATATTCAAGTGATCTCTTCGCAATCTCGGAGAGAAAGCACAGGCCCAGACTCAGAATACCGTGTCCTATCGTCGCGAGTATTCGGGACAGTCAGTAAACTGATAACCCACAACGATGGCCTTCCGGCGTCTGTCGAAATCATCGAAGTATGCCTAGTTTCCCGACCCGGTCCGTGAGCATATTGATCGAATCTATAGAGACGAGTGTCCTAGAGTGGATTTAGCCTCTATCGTGATGCGCTTAATGCTGCGCTGTGCAATGGGCGAATAGCTAACTCTCCTCCACAGTGTCTGATCATCGAGAGTCAGTACCACAACTATACGGGGAATGTCCGCCGCGCGTGGATCGTCTTACGTCGCGCAATGGCAATCGCGCAGATGCTCGGCCTTGACCGCCAAGATACGATCCGAGCACATAATTCGAATCCAGATGAGGCCCAGGCAGCCTCTTACGATGATAGAATTTGGTTTCTCCTCGTTCACTTTGACCAGTATCTGTCTCTAATATTGGGTATTTCGCCCGGCATGCCGGAGAACAGTCAGGTGACTCCGGGACGATTTGAAGGATGCACTCCCTCGGAGCAAGTGGGACGCTTTCACTCCATGGCAGTTGGCAGAATCCTTCAGCGAAATCGCGTCGCCATATTCGATGTCGCCGAGACAAAAGAGATCGACAAGCTTCTCCAGATGGCCGCAGCCTGCATGCCAGCTCAGTGGTGGTTGCCTCCGGACTGGTCTGACGACTGCCCTGATGAAGGGTTCTCTGGCGTGGTTGCTCGCATCATGGTGCATTTTGCTCATTACAACATACTGTCGCAAGTTCATCTGCCGTCGATGCTACGTTCCCTGGGCAAAAACCAGCCTTATTACTACGGCACACCCACTGTCATCAACTGTAGCCGCGAGGTTTTGATTCGTTTTACGGCGTTTCGCAGCCGTTACCCGGCGGTCTCTTACTGCCGCGGGCTCGATGTCTTCGCTTTCGTAGCCAGCATCGCACTATGCCTTTTACACATCCATAGTAGCTGCGAAGGCCAAACTTCTGGTAGCGGCGAAGGCGCTGGCATATCTATCCTTTTAGCCCACCAGCGACTTGCTAATCGCGGTCTTATGGAGCGGGCGCTTCAAAGCATAGAAAAGATGGGCCAGGTTGAACCTGATGATAAACTAGCGTGCGACATAGCTCCCATCTTTCGAAAACTTCTCGATGTCGAGGAAGAGGTTTGCAGAGGCGTGCACTACGGTATCCATTCACCATTCAATGCCAGACAGCCGAGTAATCACGACCAAGGAGCGAATAACAGTAGCGATATACTTTCGGTTGACATTCCTTTCTGTGGCACTATTGAGATTGAGCGAAAAAGCGGTCCCTGCACCATGACGACGGAAGCCTCAAACTCTAGAGAAATGACGCCGGGAACACACATACAGCTGAGCTCTTTCCCTCTCCCGTCAGTAGATTACGGAATGATGTCCTTCCCTGATCTGCAGGTCCGGGAGGGACAGCATACAATGGCTACCGAGAGTTGTCTCGTTGACAAGCATCAGTCAAGCACCACTACTGCCTATAACATGATGCCAGACCCCGCGGAATTGCAGCCAATGCTATACAGTGGACACAACGATGCTCATGATTTTATACCTGTATCAGGATTACTAGCGCCGGGGACAACGGACAATATTGAGGAACTGTGGGATCCCATGGTAGATACCGGCTTCTTGGAGAACTCTTGGGGTATAGAATGACACCTAAACTCCCCCCCAAACCCCGGTGCGTATGTATTCGATTTAAGACCCAGCTCGTATATTATTACACGTACACAAGCTGAAGAAGCTGAAATGCAACATCGCGGGTAGTGGCATATGCTTGAAGCGAATACCCTGGACATAGAACCTAGAAAGAAAGTACCTGGCGATGAATCTAAAAGAGGGTAGAGAAAGGGCCGCTCGTTCGCTCGCCGCCGGCTTATTTACTAATAGAATTCATAGTAGCGTAGGCTATTTCTTGGGTCGCGAACATCTAAGGTTAGGGTAGCAGTACCTGGTAGTTGGTAGTTCTCGGATTTGTCGCCGAATTACCGGGCCAATGAGGCCCAAGTTACACGAGCACGACGCATCGAATCAACCTAGACAATGGTGAGCCGGAATGAGAATACTTTGCCTGCAGTGGCCCGAAGACGGCCCTCTTTGATTTACAGAGCTGTTACGAAGTAAGTGGATTGGAGTCCCCCTCGTCGTAGAATCTCGTGTTGAATCGAATTTTGCTTATCTCGGTACCCAACAAAGCACAAGCAAGCGCAAGGAAGATATCGAAAAAGAAAGCATCACCCACTCCATTTCCATGCCGATCTCAGCTGGCGAACATGGCTTGAATGCCGGCGCTGACGCCAGCTACCTCACAGACACGACACCAATAGGAGCTCCAGTGTGCTTTGTGCCCGAATTGGGTCTCTCGACAGAGAAAGCGTCATGGAGCCATCAGGGGTACGAACCACGCTGGCGTCTCAAAGGAACTCAGATACGTTTCTCCAAGGAGCAGCCATGCCGAAGCCGAAGCAACAAGTATGCATGCGTTGTACCTCCTCCGCATGTGATATGTGATCGGTCTTACACACATATCCAAAGAGCCCAGTCCCGAGGACGCTTTGTACGGTGAGGGGCCTCGGGTCTTGGTGCATCTTACGGAGGCGGTGCGTGCCCAGGAAAATCATCGAGGTGACGTTTCCTGCGGGGTCACCTTTTAATCGTGGGATTGGTCCTTGATAGTTTCATGGAGGGGTAAGCAGCTCCCTCTTTGCTGCCACGCTCAAAGGGATACACCAAGCTTTCAATAAAGAAGGCAGCACTGACGAGATCTAGACCGATAAGATGCAAGCATATAAGACGGGCCGAACGCCGGTTACCTATCCCTCCTCCCTCTTCCCACACATGTACCCCCAAAGAAGTAGCAAGAGCCCTCGAGAATATAGACCAAACCATGGCCACCAAAGTCACCCCGCTAGCTATACGAGTCCCCAAGATGTCGACAGAGCAAGCGGTCGACACTATCTCCCACGATACCGCCCAATTGACCTTCGACACGTTCCAAAACGTCATCAACGGCGAGCTCTCCGGCACGGCGCAGACACGACACACCGTCAACCCGTCCACGCTGGAGGACAACCCAGAGGTGCCGGTCTGCACACAGGATGATGTCGACAGAGCGGTCACGGCAGCCAAGGACGCGGCCGAATCCTGGGCCAGCGTGCCCTGGGCCGAGCGCCGAAAGGCGATCGAGGCCTTCGCCGACGCTCTGGAGTCGCTCGCCGCCGAGTTCGGCCAGATAACGGTCAAGGAGACGGGGTTCCCGGTAAGTCCGCAGGGCACCGTGCGGACCAGACGATCAGGGCGCTGAACTGTCCGTGTGTGTTGTAGCTCGCCTTGGCCGCGGGGGACGTCACATGGGGCGTGGAATGGATCCGCGACATCTGCAAGCTCTCCCGTAAGTCGTCGTCAGAAGCAAGTTTTCGGGGGGCCCTTTCCAAGCAGTCCATAGTCGTGTGCTTCGACCACTCTTCACGGTGGGGTTGGAGGGAGCGTTGACAGGTGAAGCCCCCTCGGAGAAACAAGAAATTTCGCTGACCGCCCGGGCCGGGGCCGTTTTTTGAACCAGTGCCCGACAACGTGATCGAGGCGAGCCCCGAGCGCAACGTGACCGAGCGCTACACGCCCATCGGCGTCGGCCTGGGTATCGTGCCCTGGAACGGCCCCGTGATCCTGGCCTGCGGCAAGATCGGGCCCGCACTGCTGACCGGCAACACGCTGATCCTCAAGCCCTCGCCCTTCGCGCCGTACGGCATCCTCAAAATGGCGGAGCTCGGCCTCCGCTTCT
Organism: Xylaria palmicola; assembly: GCA_022385595.1. NCBI lineage: Eukaryota > Fungi > Ascomycota > Sordariomycetes > Xylariales > Xylariaceae > Xylaria > Xylaria palmicola. The sequence continues at coordinate 410,131 of MU281333.1, read as the reverse complement.
TCCCCCGGGGCGTGCTCCAAGCCCTCAGTGGGGATGATGACCTCGGGCCGCGGTGTGAGTGATTCTCTGATTTCACTTTTTACCCCAATACGATGGTGCCTGTTTCGCGGTATAGTCGGAAAAAATTTCCCCCTCCTTTTTCTTCATTTTTTCCCCCTCGAGGGCTACTCGAATGTAGCGGTGGTTGACTCCGAGTGTTGTAGTGACTGCCCACCCCGGTATCGGCAAGGTGGCTTTCACCGGGTCGTGCGCCACCGGCAAGAAAGTCATGGCGGCTTGCAGTACGCACCTGAAGCGCGTGTCGATGGAGCTCGGCGGTAACGATCCTGCCATCGTCTGCGAGGACGTCGATCCGGCTACTGTGGCCCGCAAGATTGCGAGCACCGCTCTGCTGCGATCCGGGCAGTTGTGCATGGCGGTCAAGCGGGTGTACGTTCACGAGTCTATCTACGATATCGTGCTTGCCGGGATCGCCAAGTACTTCGAGAGCGTCAAGGTCGGCGACGGGTTCGACGAAGGCACAGTTGTCGGTCCGATCTCGAATCGTCCGCAATACGACCGGGTCAAGGAGTTGCTTTCAAACATCAAAGAGACGAAGCTAGATGTCGCTCCTGGAGACGAGCAGTCGATCGACAAGTTGAACGGCTTGTTCATACGCCCTGTCGTCGTTAGCAACCCGCCAGACGACGCGAGGGTGGTGGTCGAAGAGCCGTTTGGTAAGTACTTAGATATGAGGTGGAAGAACAGATTGAGCCGATACTAATGAATGGGCTATAGGGCCCATCCTCCCCGTGATGAAGTGGTCGGACGAGGAAGACGTGATCCGGCGAGCCAACAACACCGATTTCGGCCTCGGTGCTTCTGTGTGGTCGCGGGATCTCGCGCGGGCCGATCGGATCGCGAAGAGGTTGCAGGCCGGGAACATCTGGATCAACTCGCACGCCCAGCTCCAAGGGTCGACGGCTTTCGCATGCCACAAGCAGAGCGGATTCGGGTCGGAGCTGGGGATCGGGGGGCTGATGGGCTGGTGCAATGTCCAGGCGGTGTACAGCGAGCCATCCTCGTGATAACTGGGTGTATATCGAGTGCCCGCGTGTGTCGGGGCTCGCGCTCACAACAAGCACACCTGGACACAAAACGGGAATACTGCGAAGTACCAGCCGTAGCGTGAGTGTATGCCGCTCTCTGCTCCTGGACAGAGGGACTCCGGTGCTGTAGTACAGAACCAAGCACTGTTTGTTGATACCTGCTTCATTTCTCCTGCTATGAGTGAAACAACTGCACATATGTCTAAAAGCAGGAAAACAAACAAGAGGGAGCGGTGATGCCAGAAGAAAGACCACTTGTTTAATACCCAACGCCACTTTCGAAGGTAAAGACCGGTCAGTAAGGTGTCTCGGCTGGCCGCAGTTGAATGATTAAGTCACGAACCTTTTTTACCACCTTTGGTGTCGGGAGGCCAACAATGGAAAGGAGAAAGTCGGCGAGGACAGCTCGCCCATGTATCCGCTCAGGCATTTTTGTGGATTCGCAGGTTTGGCGACTTTCTGGCATCATCTGACTCTGAAGTTATCCGGAAGAGAGGAGATGGGGGTGGCAGGTTTGAGACGGGGTTGTGTTCGCAGCTGGGTGACGTGTCCATACCGGTCCACGACAGCTCAAAGCTGAATTCACCTGTCCGCATGCCAGTTATGCATGCGGACTTGACACTCCCGTCTAAGTTCGGGGGCCGGAAGGAGGTTAAAATGCTTACCCAACCCAACTATATCATGGCGCATTGGAGAATTAAAGTTTTGCTGGTTGAGGGTTCCAACTACACGCCATACCCTCCTGGACAAAAGCAGTTGAAGGCCAAGAGAAAGTTGCTCTCCGGGGACAGAAAGAACCTGGGCTGTATATTCGACTGGGGATGACTTGAAGACCACCTGGTGAGAACAGCTAAGCACTCTACATCTGGTGGCCAGAACCGTCCCGGGTTATCGTGGAACCCAGAGATGCTCGACGTCCAGGGTTGATTCAGCTGACTATGCTATCGCCAGGTAAGCAAGGGAGCTTACCTATATTTCGCACAGTTGTCTCCTAAGGGTGCCGTAGACAGTATTGCGCCCCTGCGGTCTTCCCATGTTGGCATGTGATGGTGTTCTCTAACGAGTGAAAGGTGCAAGAGATATCAGACGATATGTTTCTTCAGACTTTCCACACGCTCGACTTGAAATTTTGGACTGCCTGCTGGCTATGCTGACTCGAATGTCAAGTAATGCTTCTTCACACTGACATAGATATATCGAGAGAAGATAAAAGGTTAAAAAGTGCAATGTTATGCCAGGCATTGTCATTCTTTAGCATATAGCTTCTGGTCAGCTTATAATCTTGCTAGCTACCTAGGTAGCTTGTTATCGAGGAAATGCTTTCCCGCCTTGGATATGGTTGTTGTGCTTTGGTGGCCGTATATGTGCCCAAGGCATACGTAAGGGATGCATGTGATGGTCATAGAAAGACAGTACCTAGGCAGGTCCTTAGGTACTTACTTAAGTACCTTCTCGAGGAGTCCTCCGTGGCTGCCGTCCTTCATTGCCTTCCAGGTCGTAACTGCCTGCGGATTCTCAAACAGCTGTGGCCATGTGGGCGGTGAAAGTCAAAGGTACCCGCTACCTAATCATGCCGAGTAACACGACATCAAGTACAAAGTAATCCAGGTACCCAGGCAGTGACGCAGAAGGTTGCCGGCCTCCATCTCATATTCCCTCTACGCGCCGCCATTGTCTAGGAACCACCTAAACACGGACTTGTCCCAGGTTATTGTGAGAGGTTAGGTACCTTCCTACACACCCAAGGCTACCTCTCTACTACTTAGCCTTGGGTACTTAAGTAACTTGCTCGCTTGTTGACCCGCCTGCCATCCATGCCCAGGTGATCAGCTACCGGGCACCGCGGTACACCACAACCTCCTCCGGACAATGTCCCGTTTCTCCATGTTTCTTCACCACATCGTAACCCGCAGCAACAACCGCCGTCTGCCCTGAAGAGCTGTCCGCGCCCATATACAATGTTGACATATTGCCGCCCGTGTGACTTGTTCACAGGTACTTGTACTTTCTCCCAGCAGCCGCCACATCTTGGTTGCCTCTCCCTTCCCGGGTGGGCTGCCATCTCATCACTCAAGACGTCAAACACCAAACTCTCTCCCGCCTGGCAATTGTGGCCGTCTACCATTCTCAACCACCCCTTCTTGCCAAAGCCGCTGCACCCACCACCTGTTGCGAGGCACCGCCGACGATACCAACTACCTCCCACGCTGTCCCTTTTTCTTGACCCGACTTTACTGCACAGTACTGTACCGCGCACCACCCACCCATCCCTCGTGTCTCTGTCTCACGCCTCTACTCGCCCGTCTGGCTCCTCTTGATTGATATTCACCAGTCTGCCTCGGAAGGCTGACCTCCCAGCCCCAGAAAGCTCAGCAAGCCCATCCTTTACCACTGCTGTCCACTTTGAATCAGCACCTACTGTCTGGCTTGCTCCCGAGGACGTTGCATCGCTGCTTGGTGTAGCGGAGTGGCGATGGCAACCTTCTACGAGCAGAAAATGCTGCGGCTCTTCGAGCGATATGAGTTGTGCAACAATGCGCGAGTTATGTTCAAAGCCCTGGATGAGTTCAAGACAGCCAGACTTGACGAGGCTGGCCTCGGCCGTCTGATTCGGCTCTCGCCCAACAACCGAGCCGCCCTTGTGAGCACCATGGTAAAGTGGTACAGATTCTGTCTCCCTCTCTCTATTTTCTTTCAACGCTAACGCCAAGAGTAGTGCCAACATTATGAAGGACAAGCCCAAGGAGGCCAAGCACTGCCTAGACATCATCACGAGCTGTGGTAATATGCTAGAGATTGCGGATAGACCGACCCGAGATGTTGGCTTTCCCAGCTTTCTCAAGCTCCCGCCAGAGATACGTGGCCGTATTTACGATAACTGCTCGCGTAATGAGAGTGGTGCACCCGTCATTATCCCATTCTTAAAGAAGGGCAACTGTTCGTGTGCGCATCATGAACCGCCTCAATATGAGGTTTTCATACCCATCAGCATGGCCCTCGGCTGCACGTCCAAGCAGATCAGTAACGAATTTCTAACTAGCTTCTATCGCAAGCGGGTACGTACAGTCATATGCTCCTTGAAACGATGGCGTAGCTGGGTTGACTAATCGGCATTGTAGACCTTCCATTTCCCCTGTGCTTGCGAGATGGGCCACCACCTGAGCAAAAATGTACTGCTACGGTCTACGGTCAATAGTATCATGTTCCACTGGTGTGGCGAGCATGCCGACAGTGGTATCCGTCACCTCCATGGGCTGCCACAGCTTGAAGTGATGACTGTTGTGGTCTCCAAGACTACCTCTAAGCTGCTTACGAAGCGCGAGCGAGATATTCGCCGGTTTTTCAGCCCTAAGCGGGGAATTTACAATTCCCTGCCGGAGTCACATGGCTGGGACGAGCTGATACAAATCCGTGGACTTAAAATGGTCCTGGTTGAGCACGTTAACAAACGGAAGGCTGACCGACGCACTGACGAAGAGCGAAGATCCCTCGAGAACATGCTGGGGGCATATCTGCTGCGTCCAGCTAGCAACGACGAGTGAAACGAGGAGTAAGCGAGCGTGGCTCGAAGAGAGAGCCAGATGCCTATTCGCCTGGTTATTCGTACGCGACTTGGGATGGAAGGGAGATATGCGATATGATGGGAATGCGGCGACAGAATGTGTGAAGACCTCGAGGCAGCCTCTCTTCGCAGGATTCGAGTTCTAAATATGGCGGATGAGTCAACACGGCGGGATGCCAAACAGGCTGTATGGCGTTGCTTTCCCTCTTGCTGCTTTGCCTAACATTTCACGCTACGCACCCTATGGACTGAGCAGGCTTAGGTAGGATGCACAGGAACCTCTGGCTTCAGCAGATATCGAACAACGTACCTAGCCTGTGCGCTTCTTTTACGACTACTTAGTAGAAGGATGAGTCGCGCAGAAGAAGTGGTCTTGTACATCGCCGGTAGCTCGGCCCGCTCGGCCCGGGTAGATGATTTTACAACGCCTTCACCAATTCTTCGGCCTTATTGATAACCTCGATAGCATCTTAGATTAGCATAGTCTGATCTAGAATCCTAAATGGTACGGCCCCACAGGGCTGTTTCCCCCAGACGCAGGATCTTGAATCCGAGCATAGGCTGGCTTACGCATGCGTGCGATTACATTAGCATATTTGCTGGATACCAGGATGTTCGTTGGCTTGAACAAATGAAGTAAATGTGATGGAGTGACTGGCCCTGCGAAACCAGGCTGGTCGCGCGCTTTGTTCTAAAACTCGTCCGGTCTGGAGATTCTACGCTGCAAGGGCCGGCCACCGGCGGGAGCAGAGAGCTGGCCCCATACCGGCCCCATGCCGGCAGACATTGCATGCAGTAAGCCTGTAGATGGGTGGCGAGACAGCATTGGGCCGCATATACTCCGTACCTACTTTACCTGTTGATCAGTTCCTGGCGGTCGTGTGGCTATCAATTTCCCTAGCGCCATTTGCTGTCGAACGTGGTAGGGTAGTTACGGCTTCTAGTCTAGATGGCTTCTAGAATTCCGCTAGCAGCCAGTCAGGTAAGCGGTGTCCTTCATTATCGAATCGGCCCTTAGCCCGACAGATGGGGTGGCGGGATTGCAATGTGCATGCGCCGGAACTACCTAACTTAACGAATAGGTATGGCCGGCGGCGGTGCGTCGTTTACAGAGTATAGTGAGGCTTAGTACTGCGTATAGCCACAGAAGTCAACCGTGTCTGGAGGCATGCCCACGGACTAGCTCTGGGTTCCAAGCCGTCTCATCCCGCTTTTTTTCTAACAAGGGCCTGAGTCAGGCAATTGCGGTTTCATCGACGCTGGTGTGCCAAGCCGTGTGTGTGTGCGTATGTGTGTGTGTGTGTGAGTGTGTGTCTTGCTCAACCTGTGCATTTACGAGAAACCCCGACCTCATTGCTGGATCCCTGCGGTGCCTGCGGTACGTGCGTGATCCAACCCATACAATAAGCATCTAACTATGCAGGCCAACCAGGAAGTCAAACGTAACTTGAGCGGCCTGAAAAGGTCTGGGCTCGTACCCACACAAGGGCTACGCAAGGCGATGGATGTCCTGTGCGACGGCGAACTTAGCATGTCAGAGTTCAGGTGGGTTTCGTTTGGATGGACGACGGACGGGCCGAAAAGTGACATGGGGTGGTGGGTTGGGAGTCGGAAGGGTGTGGTGTAGCTGGGTACGCCCATGGCCCGGCCGCTAGATGGTGTCTGTTCGTGGGGTAGAGAACAGGCTAGAACTGGGTTGCATAAGTTAACACGGCGGGAAAGGAAAATGAGATGTGATGGCCAACTGGTAGATCGTAGATGACTTGCAAGTTCGTACCAAGAGACAGGCAGGCAGATAGATTGATTATTAAAACGGGCGGATGGATGGAGGACGGGGGGTGCATGCATTCTCACCCACTGACCCGGCTTGGGCGACTCATTGCAGCAAGCGCCGTACAATTACGGAGTACCTACCGACGTAATACGCCGAGGATTAGGCCCTGGCTTTTATTGGGGAGGAGGAGAAGGAGGAGGAGAGTAAGGACGCGGCCATCTGCCGGGCGAATTGGGGGGTTGACCCGCCTTGGCCTGGCCCTCTCCGGGTCTCGCGATCACTGTCTCGGCGCTTTCCATGACTAACGATGGCCCAGATAGGCAAGTTCGCATGGTGGTAGGGGTCGGTCGTGTACGTAGGTAGGTCGGCACAGTGTACGGTAGGTAACTCTTGGCCAATCGTTGTTTCTCGCCGTGATGCATTCATGACCGGCGAAGTACAACTGCCTAAGTTACCTTGAGTACCTAAGCTAAAGAGTTCGAGTACTGGTAGCCAAAGAACGAGTAGGTACTATACTTCCCACCTCAGATTAAGTACAAGAGGTAGGTTGTTGGCCTTGACGGAGAAACACACACGAAGCCGTTCGCCTCCTCCGTGGAGTCGCAGTGGGGGGTGAAGGGGCAGGAAGTGTCGGAAGAGACCCGCAGAACGATCCAGTTCTTTGGACCCGGCCACCCCGCGACGCAACGCCCAGCAGCAGCAGCAGCGCACCTGCCTTCGCGCAAACTGCCATGCATAGGTGTTTTGGTGGTGTGGACAGTACGGAGTACATACGTACGTACGTGCCATGTACTGGGCAGGAACTACTCCTGCTGCTGCTGCTGGTAGTGGCGTGAACCGGTACCGGTCGGCATGTGTGCAAGGAACGTGGCGGCGCAGGTTGCCGATCCATTTTTTCTCTCCCGATCCATCTGCTCGCTACACGCGAGTGACGCTGCCCCGGCGAGGAGTTAAGTTGGCTGGTGTCCCCGTCCGTCCGTCTGATGCTTCCCCGAGTCCCTCTCCCTCTCCCTCCCCCCCACCCGTCTGTCGTCTAGATACTGCCTACTATCAGCCGCGAAGGAGCTCGTTCGAAACCACCTTCCACCTCCGAGCTGAGGCAAAGTCTGGTTGACGGCCATTCTGACAACATCACGGGTGGAGAGAGCAGAAGGCGTCGAGCCGCCCGCTGCATCATCACGAGACGCCTCCTCGCACCCCATCCGACACACTAAAGAGCGAGCGAGCCACCAACGTCATCATGGGCCTAAGCGGGTGGAAGCTCGGCAGCCGGAAGCAATCGACGGCGAGCTCGGGGAACAGCGACACGTCGACGTCTTCGTCGACGACCAGGACATCGTCGCCAACCAACAAGCGAACCAGTGGCGGCGGCAACAGCCGGAGCAGCAAGACGTCGTCGTCGTCGTCTTCGCTGCTGCAATTCCCGTGGTTCCGCTCCTCGTCCCGAGCGCAGAGGAAATCCATCATCTCGCCCGACGACCCCGCCTTCTCACGCCTCCACAAGCCCTTCACCCCACAGAACCTCGAGCACCAGAAGATGCTCAGCACCTTTGAGTGGAACTTTGACGAGCGGGACTCCCAGCGGCGACGGACGAGTCTGAGCCTCAGCCCCTGCGCGACGCGGAACGCCACGGCGGACGACTACGCCCACGACGACGGCTATGGCTACGGCCCGGAGGAGCTTCCCGGCCGCCATGATCACATGCTGCCGCCAAATGGCCAAGATAGCCTCGCGGCCCCTCTGGCTCGGCTCTCGTTGAGAGAGGGTTCGAGCGAGGAGCCCGGGCGACGAGATACCGAGTGATGTCGAGCTGATCACTTGTACGATGTAACGATGTGGAATTAATCTGGTTCTGGATGGAGGATTTTGTCGAAATATTTGCATGGGTACGGTCAAGGAGCATTACTATGCCTGCGAGGCTTGTTTCTACGGGGCGTTCTGGAGAACGGGATAGAGAGGTTTATTACGCGGCCGTGGACACCATGGCTCATTTGCCGATGTTGCGATTTGGGAGGAGCCAGGCTCTCCCCCCAGGAATTATGTGGTGGAACTGTATCTATTTACTACAGGGCTATTCCGTGGGCAAGGGAGTCGATTGTACACAATCTTCATTTGTAAATACTGTGTCTTGGGGCAATAATAGAAGCCTAAGAATCATAGAAAACCGAACCCCAACCCAGAGCTTGGGGTCAATTTCTCACTCACCTTTTCTTTCTTTTTTTTTGCGTTCACCGACAGATGAAAGGCCTCAGAATTTTCAGTGTATGAATTACTCTTCGGAGATTTAGTCCTCGTCTTATGTGTAAGATAACTCATCATTGGCCATACGCATACTTTTTTGTCCCACGAAGCGGTACAGCTTACCCGGCACTAACCGGACACGCTCCATGTGCGCCCGTGGTTTGGGGGGTGAGTGATGAAATGGCCGAGGGCCCGACGAAATAATTGCGTTTCGATGCCTACCTTGTGAGACCCCGGGAGCACATGCTTTGTGTCCGGGGCGAGAGCGCGCTGGGCTGACGATCTCGATATTGACGCCGTCACCGCAGAATCGACTCAGATTCGTGCGGCCGTGATTAAACTAACCGGAGTCCCGCGTCCCGCGGCATGTTTGGGGGGAAGGACGATACAACATCTCCGCGCTCACTCCTGGATCGGATGGCGTTCCTGGGACGGTGGCTGGACTAGCCCCATCCCGAGCGAGTTGTTCTCGAGACAGATTGCACGTTCTCCTTGAGGCGAATTCATAATGGACAGACACGCAGCTCGTTGCTCTCGACTGAACGTGGTCGACTGGAGTGCAGAATAGCACAATAACGCTGCAATGTTCGAAATATCTTGTGTGAGAGGAGAGAAACTCTGGTCAGGCCTGCCTGGCCGAAGACTACTTTATTTTAGCGCGAAGAGATTTTTTTGCTTTTGATGCCAAGACCTCGAAAAGCTTGGACCAGACAAGATTCAGGGACCACATTCTCACATCTCTCGGATAGCCACCTAAATGATCTAAGGGCATCATTGGAAGTTCTGTCACCATACCTTATAATTTATAGATCACCTGCCCAGTTGTATAATGGACGCGAGGTTATATTGCTGCCAACGGTAGGTTCTTTACTAACCTGCTTCCACTCTAACTTGGAGTGAGTGTGACAAGATGGTGTTGCGTATAATTATCAAATGTAAGCACCCGGTCTGTGACACCGAAATATAGGAACAACTCTGCCTGCCAGACATCTTCAAGGACGGACCATCATTTGTTCTACTTTTTGTCTATACCGTATCTACATGCGCTGCTCTGTCCGCAGCGTGGGTTGGGCGTGTCATCAAAAATCGTTCAAGTCGTGAGTGGGAAAGTCGAAGTAGCTGCGGGCACTGCACGCTACTCTCTTCTTCATTAATCTTCGTGTGTGACGGCCATATCCAGCACCTCGACGCGGCCCTGGCCCTTCGTCTCGTTCCCGATGAAGTCAGTCAGCCCCTTGTAGGCGCCCGGCTCGACAAAGCCGACGACTTCCCACTCCGACCCCATGACATCCTGCTGTTCCACCTGCTCCACGTAGCTTAATATCTTGTCCTTGACCGTGCCGGGGGCCTTGTGCTCTTCGTCTCCTTCTCCGCTCTTGGCCGCGGCCGGCCCCTTGACGGCCTGTTTGAGCACGTTCGTCGAGCAGGTGATGCGCAGCCGCATGCGCGCCCGCGCGACGGGGATCGGCTGGTGCGTGATCAGGGCCTTCATGGCCTCCAGCGCCTGGCTCTTGGCGCTCTTGGTGGTCACGACACCGGTCCAGTTGTGCTCCTTGGCCTTCGGCCTCGCCTCGCCGTCCTCGGCGGTCGCGGGCGTCGCGGCGCCGCTGCCCGCCGCGCTCTTGTCGCCGCCCTGGTGGGCCTGCGAGCTCAGCATGTCGAGGGCCTTCTCGATCATGCCGGTGGTATAGACGCGCTTCGTGCGCGGGTCGACCAGCTTGCTCGCGACGATGCCGACGACCTCGTTGTGCACGCGGTCCATCTGCGCGGCGCGCTCCCTCTCGCCGACCTGCAGCTCGCCCTTGTTCAGGATCTCGAGGATGATGTCGTTCAGGGCGCGCCCCTTGCCGAAGGCCTTGGCGAGGTCGGCGGCCGGGGCGGTCTGGCCCTTGGACACGTTGAGGAAGACATTGGGGATCTGGAGCACCTCGTCGAGGTCCGTCTCGATGCCGGACCGCCACTCCAGCACCTTGTTCTTGTAGCAGGCGATCTCGAAGCGCTTCTTCCCCTTCTTCAGGCGGACGAGCGACACGTTTGTCAGTTTTATCTGGTTCGAGGGCTGGTTGATCTGGCGCGACCTGGCAGGGGACGTGGCGTCAGCGGGCGCATGCACAGCGTCAGGCGGCAAGGCTTACATTGTGAGGTCGCGGTCTGCGGCGAGGGCGGGTAGAAGCAACAAACTACGCTAATGTGCGGGTGCAACGGTCTATGATGCGACTGTGCGCTTTCGCCTGCTCGCGTCTCTAGTACGCTGGTGCGTCGTGGACTGGAACGAGGAAGAGGTCTATGTTTTTTTCTGGGCTGGTCGTCCAGTTGTTACCTGGACTATTTTTCTTGTAAGCTACATGATGCAGTGTGAGACCAAAATGTGTAGCAGTACAAGTACTCAGCTACCTAGCTTTAGGTATAGGTATGACTAACAGTTTCTTATTTTTGCGATTTAGCGGAAAATTTCCTCTATTTTAGGCTCATGTACGGAGTATTCAATAGATGCCTTGCGAGAGTCGCCATGTCATGAGCATCTGGAGAGAATGATAGGATAGCATTGCCAGCAAATGCTACTGACCTATACTACGTACCTATGTAGAAACTGCACCAGCTGACTCACAGTTATACAGTTAGAGTTGCCACTATTCCTGGAGCGGTGTAACCGGCAACGACTATGACGCTTATCGCACCGCCAGCCCCTCCTTTATCAGGCACGCGCCAGGCCCCGGTGTCCCTCGTGCCAGCGTGGATAATGGATCACTAATGCCGAATACGGAAGGTTCCCTGCTGGCGTGCGCGTCTGCTCGCCTCACTGAAACCGGGTATCGTTATCGGTGCTGCCCGATAAGCAGTGACGTGACCGGGTCTTGTCCCAGCCTCTCAGGTAACTGGCAACCAGCCAGGTACCAGGGTCCACCAGTTGCCCAGTCGGGTCCTCAGCTACCCCGGACTGCACTGCCCGGACATCGGGGGTTTCATCTCCATCATCACCCTACAGCTACCCAGCATCCTCCTCTTCCTCGACTACCTGTTGTTCTTGTCATCTTCTCCATCCCCATCATCACTGCGTATCCATCATCACCGTCAGCGCTTCCCATTCATCATATATATTGTCCCTTTCCGGGCTATCCTCTCATCATAGTGGCTATCGGAAGTCGAGGCACCGACAATCCCGTCTAGCTACCATCATGAGGGCTGCCCAGAGCCTGCTGCTGGGCGCCGCTACGGCTGTCTTTGCACAGGAGCAGCAAGTCCTCGCCAACCTCGGCGATGCCGCCCAACAACCTCTACAGCATGTCGGCGATGCCCTACGAAATCCCCTAGAGCACTTCACCGAAGCTCTCGGGGAGATGCCCGCCGCGGCTAAGGGCCTCTGGGACGAAATGAGTCTCTTGGTCCCCGGCTTCATAGAGAAGGCGGGCCACCTCATCTCCCGCCCCAAGCCGCATACTCGCAAGCCCGATAGCGAATGGGACCATATCATCCGGGGTGCCGATGTGCAAAGCATGTGGGTCGAGACCGAGGGTGTTACACACCGCAAAGTCGATGGCCCGCTGGAAGCCTTCGACCTCCGTACGAAGGCTGTTGACCCTTCATCTCTCGGCATTGATAAGGTGAAGCAGTACACGGGCTATCTCGATGATAATGATAACGATAAGCATCTATTTTACTGTGAGCTGAGAAGTTACCCACCGTATTTGCTGTGATAGTGACTAACTGCTACGTAGGGTTCTTCGAATCACGTAACGACCCCAAAAATGATCCTGTAGTCTTGTGGCTCAATGGCGGCCCTGGCTGCTCGTCCATGATGGGCCTGTTCATGGAACTCGGTCCTTCCAGTGTCGACTCGAAGGGTTCCCCGAAGTTCAACGAACACTCGTGGAATAGCAACGCCTCGGTTATTTTCCTCGACCAACCGGTCAACGTTGGCTATTCATACAGTAGCAGCTCGGTTTCGAACACTGTAGCAGCCGGCAAGGATATCTATGCCCTCTTGACTCTATTCTTCGAGCAATTCCCTGAATACTCCACACAGCCATTCCACATCTTTGGAGAGTCCTACGCTGGCCATTACATTCCCGTTTTCGCTTCCGAAATCCTGTCACACAAGAACCGAAACATCAACCTCAAGAGCATCGGCATCGGCAATGGCCTTACAGACCCACTCACGCAGTATTCTCAGTACCGCCCCATGGCTTGCGGTAAGGGCGGCTACGAGGCGGTTCTGGAACCGAGCGAGTGCCAGTCAATGGACAATGCTCTCCCTCGCTGTGAATCGCTTCTTCAAAGTTGCTACGATTCAGAAAGCGCGTGGACCTGTGTACCTGCCACCATTTATTGCAACAATGCCATGATTGGTCCATATCAACGCACGGGTATGAACGTATATGATATTCGTGAGCAGTGCAAAGACCAGGAGAATCTGTGCTACACCGAAACGGCATGGATTGCCGAATACCTTAATCAGCAGAAAGTGATGAAGGCGGTCGGTGCTGAGGTATCGGATTATTCAAGCTGCAACACCAACATCAACCGGAACTTTGTATTCCAGGGCGATTGGGGAAAGCCATACCACCGTCTGGTTCCCGACATCTTGAAGCAGATCCCGGTTCTCATCTACGCTGGCGATGCTGACTACATTTGCAATTGGCTTGGTAACAAGAAATGGGCTGAAGCGCTTGAATGGTCTGGCAAGAAAGATTTCAACGGCGTGAAGTTGCAAGATCTCACTATTGAGGATGACGCATATGGTCAAGTCAAGAGCAGCGGCAACTTCACCTTTATGCGCATTTATCAAGCTGGCCACATGGTGCCATACAACCAGCCCACAGGGTCACTCGACTTCTTTAACAGATGGATTGGTGGAGAGTGGTGGGAGACCTAAATTAGATCTGAATAGGACGGGTTGGCATAGCAGTATCTACTACACACTTATGATAGAACGTTAAGCATTGGTCGCTTTGGTCTTTTGCGAGCATAACTGTACAATAGACCGTGTTGTTGTTTTTATTTTGTAACTACGGCTTTGCTGGACAATCGAAATAGAACCAAGGCTCCGAGGCTCCATTCCCTCTAGTCCCCGTTGTTATCAAGTTATGGGATCAAATGCAAGTTCGGTACATAAATAGAATCCAAGGGAGCGAAGATGATGTGACAAACGATAAATTACGAAGACGGCGACGCCAAAAGGCCAGCTCGGTCCCGTACTCAAAGATCGCTGCGGTTACTCTTGTCTCGTGCGCACTCGTCATGAATGAAAAGGGCATCCGGCTCAAGATCAGGCGATGGAGCGAACCTGACCGAGCATGGCAGAAGACTGACTACCTAGACTAGTAACTAGGTAGGGAGGTATAGGTAGGTAGTGTGAGCCCCGCCACTCGCAGCCCAGGAAGCCCTTTGGCCCTACCTTTGGCTATGCATGCATTGGCAGGATGACTTGACTCTACCTACCCAGTTGCGGCATCTTCGGCTCCAGCAGGATTCAGGATTACCTGGCCTTTGCCTGGAGGTTGATGTGTCGCTGACGTTAGCTGGGTAGGTGGCCTTGATCAGAGATGGACAGGCGCGGTCGAATAGCTCTTTTACTCAAGGGCACAGACTCTGGATTGCAAATACCTTTTCCTGCTAAGACAACGACAACGTTGCTCTATGCTTGACGAGTTATCTGACGTGATTCGACGCCGCACAGGCAAACCAGAAAAAGGCAGCGGAAGGGGGGCGGAGAGAGGACTGGAGTCCCGGCGAGTACCTATCGCCTCCCGTCTCTTCCTCTACGTACGTGCGCGAGGGACCGAGAAGGATTCGGAGAGCTGGCTGGCCATAGGTGGTTGACAACAGGAAGCGTTTTGTCCGTGCAGCTGCAAAATTTGAACATGATCTATACCTTATCTACCACCTAGCCTGGGATAACCCACCTGTGCAGCCCTACTGCCTCAGCCACAACGCCTGGATGGCGTACGCCACATATGTCCCCGTTCACTAGCTGTTGCTTTTGCCGATATCCGGTGTCTGATGGATCGCCCCACAGAATTTGTATTAGTCGCGGACAGATAGTAATTTCCGCTCATAGGTACTTGGTCACTAGAGAGAAGTTCCGCTTTCTTTCCGGGTCGGTCAATCAGGAACTAGCTTGTCACGGGTGCTGATCGGATGAGCTGGCCATTGTATGAAAGAAAAAAAACCACCAAATGATGATCTCTATAATCAGGAAGGGGACTCGAGTAATGCCTAAGTAGTCGGCATGGTAGTGCCAATGTATGCGCTGTCTGGGCTAGCAAGCAGACAATGCAGGTGCCCGCAGTCGCCAAGCAGGATCGAGAGCTTAATTTAAAAAGCGTCCTGTGGCAAGAATCCAGGACAAGAAAAAAGATACGCTATGCTATGCCTGCTCGGCACACAACACTAGGTTAGAGGCCTCCGATGAAGTGGTATAAGGCAGAGGCGGGGCGACCACGACGAGCGGAGGCCCGGAAATTGTAATCACCCTGGTGTCCGTTGATGTGCTACCTACCTAGGTAGTAAGTCTACTACGTACATAGATGATAAGGTGCCTTACAGTACGGCAGGTATTACTGTACCTATCTAGACCCTGCGGTCCTGCCTTATCGATACGACTCGCTGAGCTCCAACAGAAAAGAGGCAATTCAGGTTGAAGCCGGTCGGCAAAAAGTTAGTTGAATCTGCTATGCACCCGGGATGTGGGGCAATCTTGGTCGAATTTGTCATTGTGCAGGTTTCTGATGCGAGAGAGAGGTGCCTCCATCTCAGGACTTATCCTTATCCTGTACGTATCTGGATTCCGCACATCAAGCAGGTACACCAGTTCTACGCAGGGAATGTAGGGAATCGCTGCAGGGACAACAGATACCTAGGTAGATATCTGTAGAGAGGTCGAAATGGCCTTGCCTCTGGTGCAAAAAACAACCCGGCCGACAGCCCTCGATTAAAGAGATGACTGTTGGAATACCGTAGATCGCGACATCCCACGGTGGGCTGTTGCTGCTCAAATCACAGTGGACAGCGCAACTAGCTTGATTTGGGCTGTCCACTCACCGTCGAATACCAGTACCGCATAAAGTCTGGTACGTGACCCCACGGAACGCTGGGACCTGCAGTGCTCTATCTGGGTTCCCATGTAGTATCAGTGTCACCAAATACAGCGGAATATATTGCCAAGTACCGTGACCTCACATTGATTGGGCGGCCACGTCCACGGACACAGCATCGCCTTTGTACGCGTCCAACAACCAACAAGAGCTTATACCTAGTATGGTAGTACGGCGTACCTGTACATGTATTGACGTTTTGCGTCATGTGCTCCTCGATCCTACCCGCTGCTGTCAGCCAGCGCCTCGTTACGCCCTCTACTAGCGGTGTGCTTGTACTTATAGCTGAGTGTGTGGTGTGTGGTGTGTATCCGAGACTCTACGTAAAGTCCATAGCCTGTGTAACTACCCATGCATACATATACCCCCTGAGCGATTGATTCATACTAAGTAGGCAGTAAGTAAAGTATTCAGTCCCCATCTTGAACAACTACACGTATGTTAGATACAGCACATGCGTATCATGCAGACTAACCGGCGTCCGCAACGCTGGCCTATACAAGTAGGTATGCGAATTGTACCTGTGTCTGTCTGGGTCAGTCATTTGCATTACTCACGGCCACATAGTACTACTGGGTAGTACTACAGCCGGTACCTGACGCCTCTTTATGCTCTTTATGCACGACGGTGGGACGAGTTCTTTGGCAGTTGGAAACTGGGAGCCGCTTTCTACCAAATATTGTCCAAGAGGAAAAAAAAATTGGTGCAAAGACCCAATGGGAAGCAAGCTTTGACACTCGATACCCAGATGCCCGAAAGGTCCGCGCCTGCGGCATCCATGCTTGCCAAGCCAAAGCCATGCAGTCTAATGCTCCTACCCTGGCCGAGCTAATGTCCAACGGCCCCAATCAAGACTGCCTCCAGCCCAAGCTAGCGCCGCCGGCTCCTTCTGCTGCTCTCCCTTGCTCAGGGCAATCGGCTCGGTGCAGCGAACCTGGTACCTAACCTTCAAAATCTGCTCTGCTCTGCAGCCTCTGCTCGAGCGTCTCACCACCGCGGGATAGTGTTCTACTACCTACCTAAACACAGTAATACAAAGGAAGCCCGGCCACTAATCCACCTACCGTGGTTTTTACACGCTGCCACAAGCGGCTGCCGCCTCGAACTTCACCAACCGAAGCCAGGGGCATCTTTCCAGGTTGCTCAAGGGCCAACAACAAAACCGAGATCCCGTAGCACGCACAGCACCACCACCACTAGACTACTACTACGTACGTGCGTACTACCGGTACAGGGGTTCGTCGTCGACACCACCCCTCGCTGTCCATACCACCAACCGAGTCGATCCCGCCCTCTCCGCTTCGAGCAGTAGGATTGCATCCGCGCATTTGGACCCTGAACCGCGCACCCACCCCCAGTCAAACGCTTATCTCTTTTTTTCCCCTTTCCCCTTCTAGTGCCCATCAGCCATCCCGGGAGCTCGTTGCTGTTGTTGCTGTTGTTGCTATCGCCGGCCGACTCTCTCCCTTCTGGTGAAGGCTCAATTGCTCCTCAACTCCTCAGATGAAGTAGATACGGTCGCCCTACGCCCACCTTCATGACACAACTTCGGAGACTCGCTGCCTCTTGGCATCCCCTTAGCAGCGTCACCTACTCTACCCTCTTCATCCTCCTGCTCTGGACCGCCGTCCAGAGATTCATAACTGGTACAGCCCCGGGCTCCCCTCGCCTGGTTCGCCTTCTCTACTGACGCTCTGGCAGGCCCAGAAGATCCGAACAGATGTCGCGCTTTATTAACCGATGGCACGTGGTCGCCCACAGTGAACAGCAGGCACGACGCGCAATGGGAACCGAACGGCTGTCGCATGGTCGAATACTCGACTGATGCCATACACGACTGTCTGGGCGGTCGCAAATTCGTCCTGGCTGGGGATTCCACAATCCGACAAATTTTCTGGGCCGCCGCCAGGAAACTCGACCCCAAATTAGCCGCAGCCGAGTTGAAAGAGATCATCGCCGCCGACGAAACACACCGAGACCTTTCGTTCAATGCTGAGGGTGTAAGGTTGGAGTTTATCTGGGATCCGTGGTTAAACTCGACCATTTTACGAGACACACTAGACGCCTTTCACGCCCTGCCTAGTTCCTTGCTGGACGCGACTCTGGTGAAGAAAGAGGAGGAATCGCCAGCACTCATCGTGCTTGGCGCTCCCGGTCTGTGGGCGGCTCGCTATGGCGGAGATGACTACATGGCCCTATTTAAGGACGGCATCGACACGGTCTCGGAGTATCTATCATTGGCTTCGGAGGGGAGCGCCACGCGAAGCAGCTCACTGTCCGCGTTGCCGAAAACGAACCAGGGATACATCTCTACACCAAACCACATATTGCTGACTCCAGTCCAAGTCCCAGCTTACACTGCGCTATCTAATAAGCGCACCGAAACCATCACGCCCGAACGTATCGAGGAAATGAATGATTACCTCTCTCACTTGCCTTCGAATCAGACCTCTCATGTCGTATGGGCCTTCAATCGGATGACCGAAGAAGGGTCGGGCAAGGCTTTCGAGAATGACGGCCTACATGTTGAGGACAACATAGCTGATCGCAAGATTGATATTGTACTCAATTCTCACTGCAACAACCCGGCCTTGCTGAATGACCGTTCTTTCCCAGGAACGTGTTGTGTTGAAGAATCCTCGAATTACTTATTTAAGGCTGTTTTAGTCTTTTTGGGTGTCGTCATGTTATACACACCTCGGGCTCAATCTATCCCGAAATCCGTCCGACCTGAGCTTCTCACAGCAACCCGAGACACACTAGTTACGCTGGCCTGGTGCTGGATATGCGATGGGACATTCCAATTTAGCAAGGTAGAACGCCACTATCGCCAAGGTGCTTTCGTTGCCATAAGCTTGCTTTGGCTAGTTGGCAGCTCTGCCGTGTTCCGCAAGATTGTTGGCTCAGCAGGGGAGGTGCCCTGGTTCGGCAAGGACTCCAAGAAAGAGATTGCGAATAATACCGAGGAACACAAGTTCCTCTCCAGAGATCAGACTGACGAGATCAAGGGTGTTATGCAAGGGGTTATTCTCTTGTACCACTTCAACTATGCTTCTCAGGCATTATGGGTGTACAAGATCGTCAGAGTACTCATAGCGATGTACTTCTTTCTATCTGCTTACGGCCACACTCTGTACCTCCTGAGGACTGGCGACTATTCCTTTAAGCGAGTGGCCGTCGTGATCTTCCGCACCAACGCTCTGAGCGCCCTTTTACCCTTCATGATGGGGACGAACTACAGCGCATATTATTTTGCCCCCGCCATCACATTCTACTACCTGGTCATATACATAATGCTCCGAACGTTGAAGGAAGGCAACTATGACCCTTGGCCGCTCGCTATGAAGGTGCTTTTAACGGCTAGTTTTACGAGTGTGTTTATCACAACACCTGGCTTTCTTGAAATGGCAACGGACGTTCTCCGCACAGTTTTCCGGATGTCATTTGATGTGCAGGAGCTGCGTTTCCGACTCGCATTAGATCGGTATATTGTCTTTGTGGGAGTCATGGTGGCAAGTCTTGTCCATACAGCAACAGCAACCGACGCACGGGAGGTTTTCACGACTAAGGGTTCTCCTCGCTTGTTCGACTCGGGACGCGCCCGGTTTTGGATAGTGTGTTCAGCAGGCTTGGCACTTTTCACCTTTGTCACGCAGTCTAGCCTCTCTTCCAAGCAGTCTTACAATGCCGCCCACCCGTATATATCATGGATCCCCATCCTAGCCGTTGTCACACTACGCAATTTATATACACCAGCGCAAAATGTGTTCCTTGCCATACCAGCCGCGCTTGGACGCATTTCTCTCGAAACTTACATCTTGCAATATCACATTTGGCTGGGCGGCGATGCGACGGCCATATTAACGTTGGGTGGTTTCGAGAACGCCTCTTTTCCCTTGTTCCTCGTTGAGAAAGCCCTAATCACGACGCTATTCATCGGAATGGCAGCCCTCACGCACCGTGCCACGCGCACGTTCGCGAGTACACTTTCAGAGCCTGGTTTCCTGGTGTTCCTAGCTGCATTGTGGGTCGGCAATCTCATTTACACGTAAGCATAGCACAACGTGCGTGGGATATTACTGCATAGAGAGATAATGGAGACTTGTATTTTCGATTTTGCGCTTTACAACGACAAACGGACGGCATGAGGCAAATCGACTGTGGGAATTCCAGTCGATTTGAATACGGTTTTCACACGAAAGAAGCATAGAACATGCAACCGGTATAGGCGTCCTACTTGAAAGACTCATAGCAGAGATGGCATGAGCATATTCTAATGATAAAAGGCATCTCAGGGACTATCTAAAGAGGTGGAAAGGCTCCCTCGCCAGCTGCCTAGGATACAGCAAGCAAGCAAGCAAAGCGCCGGCGCCGGTAGCGGCAAGAAGGCAAGATGATACGACATGACAGGGTTGTCTGACCTCGGTGTCCGCCTACCCACCTAATGGATGGAGTTGTACGTGTAATGCTTCAGTATATTGGGGACTAGCTATTACTATCTACTATAGACTCTACAGCCACCTTTGAGGAAAGGTTGCGCGCGGCCCTGGGCCTCATTGTATGGGGGATTGGCCCACGTCTTGGTAGGATATAATGTTAATGGATTAGAGACGATAACAATATTTACAAACCAATTGAACTTTACTATACATTGTAGCAATTGTCTCGATTTCCTTTTCTCCCTTTCCCTTCCTTTCCTTTCCTTTCCTTTCCTTTCCTTTCCTTTCCTTTCCTTTCCTTTCCTTTCCTTTCCTTTCCTTTCCTTTCCTTTCTTTTGCCATTTGGTTCTCGCAGTGTGATGCAGTATCAGCTCTTCATGGATAAGCCAGGCGCGGGTGGCTCACAGCGATCATTCCACTCAGAGCGACTAGGCAACCGATTAGGGAAGCCGGTATGACTTAAAAGACATACTTAATCCAACATTACACTGTGAACTCTTACTATTAGTGGGTGGGATGAATATAGTCTCAAGCTTCAATGCATAACACATTCTGATGGGATAGAGAAAGCGTTTTTATCAAAGGATCTAAAAGACCCAAACCCCCATTTTTTTATAACAGGTATTAAAAGAAATTAAGAAAGAAAGAATTAGAAAAGTCTTAAGTAAACTCGGTATATACAAGTACTTGACGGGTCCTTTAGAGAGTTGAAGCTTAGGTGTGATGAACTGGCAGGAACCACGCCGAACCACCCCTCCATCCGCCATTCGCCTTTGGGTTAGGTGCCGGTAGTTCAAGTACATGACCGCCGTACCTTAAGTACTAAGTAAGTAGGTATTCTCTATGTACACACTATCTATAAACCCCAGGCTGTCGCAGGTCAGCAGCATCCGGGCCACATTTCCAACGTTGGACCGGTGCCAATCAACGATCCTACCCGACATCACCGGAGCCAATTCGACCGCCCGACCCCAACCGGGACTCCCGATTACACCACGGTACGTACCATTTCGAGACGACCACGAGCTCTCGCCTCGCGCCTCTGCGAAAGCCGCCATCTACAGCCAGCCATGTACCACCTAGCAAAGGGCCTCTACCGGCTCGCGACCAGCAAAGAGGGTTAGTCGCCCGCCACATCCCGCATCCCGCATCCTGCATCCCGCATCTCGCCTGCGCTCTTCCGCACCATCTCTTCCGCGCCTCGCTAACTTTGCGACGCAACGGCAGAATACTCGGTGATCCTCCTGGGCCTCGACAACGCCGGCAAGACGACCTTCCACGAGCAGACCAAGTCGCTCTTCCTGCCCGAGCGCCCGGACCCCAAGCTGAAGACGGTGCCCACCGTCGGCCAGAACGTCTCGACCCTGACCCTGCCCGACATGTACCTCAAGATCTGGGACGTCGGCGGCCAGCTGAGCCTGCGCAAGCTGTGGCAGAGCTACTACGCCAGCTGCCACGCCATCGTCTTCGTCATCGACAGCACCGACGTCGGCGACGGCAACCTCGAGCACGACAGCTCCGGCCGCCTCGAGGAGTGCCGCCTCGTGCTCGAGGACGTGCTGCAGAACTCGGAGACCGAGGGCGTGCCGCTGCTCGTGCTCGCCAACAAGCAGGACCGCGAGGACTGCGTCGAGGTCGTCCGCATCAAGGAGGGGCTCGTCAAGAAGGTCTTCGAGGGCGACAAGGCCGCCAGCATCCGCGACTCTAGGGTGCTGCCCGTGAGCGCGCTGACGGGGACCGGCGTGCGCGAGGCCGTCGACTGGGTCAGGTCTCGCGTTAAGTGGAACAAGGAGTCGAGGCCGCCCGTCATGAGGTAGCGAGAACATCGTACGGTGCTTTATTTTTCAGTCGAATTCGAAAGCGCTTTTTATCTTCTCTTCTTCTTCTTCCCTTTCTCTCTCTCCTTTTTTTTCTTGCCTCTTTTCTTTTTTTGGCTTACATAGACAGCGGCATTGGGAGTGGGGACCGGCGTTCGGGAGATAGTTCCGAGAGGAGCATTCATGGCATTGGACTTCTACATCTTGGGTATCTTTGTTGGTATTTATCAAATCATAGGGACCACGAATTCTATCTCTCATTTTCAGCAGATAGTTCTGCCAACAGCCCGCCCCTGTCTCTTCTCTTGAGGTCGTCGGCTAGTTTCAAATCTACCAGTGTCGAGAATTCCTTCACTTTGGTGACGGCCGCACTCGCACATTGTATTAGGGATATAGCCTCCACTGCCGTCCCGCCCAGCTTGGCGACCTGGCAGATCTCCCCATGCTTGTTCATGCTGATGGTGCAGCTGCTCACCCGTAGCTGCTCCTCTAACAAACTAGCATCCGCCAACATGATCTCTCCATTCTCGCCATAGAAACTGAACGTGACGCAGAAGGGCGAGTGCAGCCAGCTTAGCGGCACAGGCTCCCGTTCCGCCGGTGTGTAGATGGTCACGATGTCTCCCTCCATGCTCGTGTCCGGTTTCTTGAAGTGGCGCAGCGCCGCTACCACGGCCAAGCAGGACGTGTCGATCAGGTTGCCATCGGTCGAGAGGACGTGGAGATCTACGCGTATAGACCAGCACTTATGGGCGGCGATGAGACACAGCGACTCGAGATCGAGGGCGTTGGATCGGCGGACCGTCTTCTCGATCAGCCGGGACAGGAGGACTTCGGTCTCGGTCGGCCTGTTCACCTCGAAGGCAGGGGAGGCCATGGGGCTGAGTTCGGTCGCGATGGTGAAGATGCCATCGAACGGTCGGTCGGCGTACGGCGCCGTCACCTCGGCGGAGACGTTGGCGAGGACCCTGTGTAGTGAGTGTGTCAGCCCAGCGCAGAGAGGCGGCGCACGCACGCGGACACGGGCGTTTTACCTCGTCTTGCCCAGAGTCACGTCAGCCACTCCGTACTGGTCGCCGAACTGCAGGTCAAGCTTCCGGAACTGGTCAAAGGCGCGGCCGTCGAGGCGCTGCCCTTCCTGGAGCGCCTTGATCACGAACTCGCGCTCATTGAGTGAAGGCTCGGCCTCTCGCGGCATGATCAATCGTCGGGGCAGTAGGGGGTTTGGGCGATTCCTATTATCCTCATCTCGTAGCCCAGCAAAAGACGTAGGGTACCTACCTAAGTTTGAAGTTGTTGGTTTAGCGTGCACCGATGGTGGGATGGTGGGGCTGAGGTACCTGCCCGACCCGGTTAGGCGGGCTGGTTGAAGCTTAGATTAGGTACCTATTGGCTACCATAGTAGGTACAGTAGGTGGGTACATGTGGTTAAGTACCTGTAAGTACACAGGTATTGAAGATTCGCGACAGGCTATGGAGTACAGGGCGCCGGTCCTGCGCCGTCCCAGCCTCGCCAGCTATTGTTCAACAGGTCAACACATCCAATCCATCAGATCTACACACAACCACTACGCTTCGCCTGTCCAGTTCTTCGTCGACCCTAAACTGCGTCCAAGATGACTACAGCACACAGGCCCACGTTTGATCCGGTTTGTAAATCTATAGTCTCTGAGATCGCGCTGCCTACTAACATTCATCGAGGCCCGTGGTAAGGAAGCCCTTCGAGGGCCAGCATACCACCAAAGACTACTTCCCGCCCACACTCAACTTAAGTTCCGGTACGCTGAGGATATCGTTCTGCACGATACGAATGTACTGACGAGACACCATAGACAACCGGGACAAGGAGGAGATGCCGATCATGAGGTCCGCGATCTACGAGCCGAGCTCCTCGCCGCCGAGGCAGCCCATTTCGCCAAGAAGAACGGCGGTGCCCCCCTTCCCGACGCAGACGAGACCGAGACGCCGGCCACCACAGACAACGCGAAGCGCCCGCTGGCGCTGACGTCGCACGCCGGCGGGGAAGAGGACCCGGACGCGAAGCGGCGGCGGATACTAGAGGAATCGCGCGACGCCGACGCCGATTCCGAGGACGACTCGGAAGACGGCAGCGACGACGACGACGACGACAGCGACGAGGATTCCGAGGACGACGAGGACGCGGAGCTGCAGCGCGAGCTGGAGAAGATCAAGCGGGAGCGGGCCGAGAAGCGGGAGCGCGAGGAGCGCGAGAGGGCCGCGGCGGAACAGGAGGAGCGCGAGCGCGATATCGCGCTCGGGAATCCCCTGCTCAACCCCAAACAGGACTTCAACATCAAGCGGAGGTAAATACGCGCGCTCGCTCTACTTGCCGGTATAATTTTTTTTTTTTTTTGGGGCTGAGAGAAGGCTAACGTGAACGTGATAGATGGGATGATGATGTCGTCTTCAAGAATCAAGCGAGGGGCACCGAAGATAAAGGCAAGAAGAAGGAATTCATCAACGTAAGTCGGTTTTTTTTTTTTTTTAGTAATCTAGGATGAGGGTTTGGATGGCACTGACGTTGTGTAGGACCTTCTAAGATCCGATTTCCACAAGCGCTTCATGAGCAAATATGTGCGGTGAGTTCTCGCCCACAGGAGGCTGAGAACTATTATATAGAATGTTGGTGGAGGCAACTGGGACGCAACGTAGTAAAATCCCGGGCATTATTCACATCAATGCGAGTCACTGCGTTGCAGCGCTGGCTTTACAGCGCCTCAAAGCGAACGCACCTCTCCGGGTCAGGTTTCATGTTGGAAACGGGGCTTGTAGACCGTTCGGCCCAGCGACTACGACCCATTACGACGAAGATTCTGGTTTCTGTTCCAGTTATCTAAGGAGCTAGGGGAGATTCATCTTGGCCCATCAGTCGGGTGATACGCTGTTTGAAGGCTTCTATGACTGGACTTCAAGATAGGTTGTTGAGACACCCGACAACAACGATGAATACAAAGCTGTAATACAAATATACTCTACCCTACGTGTATATTGGGAGGTTTCTATGGCCCGTCGGCTATTATCACACTTTTTAATCCGGCACCAGAGTTATAGATTTGTACCGTATACCTCCATGTTCTCTCATACTCCGTAGGAACTTGTAGTCCATTTGCTCCGATTAGCTTTGACATTGCCACGGTTACCGAGTATACTCCCCTTACAATTGCCACCGCGGGGCCTGCCCATGATACCTGGTTTATGAATCTCCTACTTGACTTGTTTATCTAACTAAGCTACTATTTATCTAAGGGGTGTCACTGCTGTTGTGAACAAAGTCACATCTCGTCCAGCATTTCAATATTTATCATCGTAATTGTTTCCAATGTCAGATGTCCTACGGGCTAACTGGGAAAAGGTACGGTGTACCCGCGCAACTGTTTCAAAGCGTAAGACTTGTATGCTCGAATTTTACTTGAAGATTTAGACTGCTAAGAATAGTTTTCTGCTAGTTAGATACTGTAACTCGTGGCGGTTATAAGCTAACCTGGACTCTAGAGAAGTCTTCAAAAGGCCAAGTTCTAGTATTAAACACTATGGTATGTCGGTATTGTCTAGAAAAAAAGACATGTTCTGGATATAATGTGAAGCTTCTCCGGGCGGCCAAGTACAAGTTTAACACCTATTTCGTCTTTTTAGACTCGAGCTCCTGGTCAGCACCACCATACGTGCGAAGGCGATGTGCGGCTAGGGTCGCGTCCGCCTTATCGAGAGCTCTCATAGCACGGGTGACCGCCTTGGCGCTATCGGCGAGGAGGACTAGTTTCCCGTACAGTCCGTCAGCGAGGTGGTCTCATCACTTTACTGTTCCCAAGACCATACCGCCCTCTCCTAGCCAGCCATGTCCTCAAAAAAGTAATGAGAAGAGTGGGCAGGCAGCAGGGCCGGAGATTATATAGACAGAGAACAAATAATAATAAAATAAATAAAAATAGGGGAAAATCACTCACGGGCTGGCACGACGGCCCACGGCAGGTTGAAGCCGACATAGTACACCCAGAAGTAGAGGACTTCGGGCCGGCTGTGCGACCGGCCCGTGAAGTAGAAGGTGCACTGGCTCGTCGCGTAGTACAGCGCCACACCGTAGAGGTGCGCGACGCAGGCGACGATACGCAGGGCGTGGCGCGAGGGACTGTTCCGCGCGGTAGCGATGGCGTTGACGAGGCAGAGGGGGCCCCAGAAGAACTATATGGAGTTGCTTTATTAAGTGATTTGTCTATGTGAGGGCGGTCCTCAGGGGGTTTAGATATGAGGGGAGGGGGGGAGGAAAGGGGGCTGAAAGATTAATAATAATAATAAATAACTCACTACCGTGATGCTCTCGACGCTCAGCATGAAGAAGTCGGACGTAAGGTATCGCGAGTCCGAGAGCGCGTATTCCTTCCATAGCTGTGCCAGGAGCGACTGCGAGGACGCGACGCTCGCGTGATTTAGGACGAAGTAGCCTTCGAAAACGCAGTGCAAGCACGCATTCATTACGAACCAGGCGAACACAGCGAGGCCCGAAGCACCGAGGCGCGGGTTCAGCCTGCGCGCTACCAGGGCGGCGCCCAGCACGGCGAAGCCGAGCGTCCCGGCCAGCGCGGCGAGCAGCACGGGCACGGGGGCGTCGTTCGCCTCGTAGGCGGGGATGTGCACGCCGAGCGGGTGATAGGGGTGTGTGGGCTCCGGCGGCATCGTCGGCGTCGCCGTCTCCTCTGTCCCGCCGGCGCTGGCCGGCCACCACCACCGGCCGCTCATGGCCGACTAAGTTAGTCGTTGTGGGATGGGAGCGGTAGCGGCCTCGACTATCTAGTCTGGCGATTCCGAGATAGCCGTAGCCTAGTTGTAGACGGCGTGAATACAGGTGAGTATACACGTATGTGACACTCGTAGTGCAGGCTCATTAGGGGTTTATCCTTGTAAACAGATGGTATAGTACCGTAGCTGTGCTCTCGTGTCTATGCCAGATTGGCACTAGATAGGTTGGCCACTAACCGACACCATAAAAAGCCGTGTCGGCTCCGAGAACCCGTCGTGTTACTAAGTTCGCCTTATCATGTCTTCCGAAGATGGACAGTCCTCGCTTCGAAGCCCATAAATAGCAGACATGATTCGCTTCTCGAATTCCTGAATAGCAGGGTTATGGTCACCAAGCGCAGCTGCAACCCCCCCTAAAATGGCGCGCGAAGTGCGCGAGCTGCGGGCGGAGTGCGTTTCGTTGCGCAGTCCGTAAGGGGCAGTTGATTAACACGGCAACACAACGGCAACAACGAGGGAGTCGTCGTCGTCGTCGTCGAGATGTCACTTTCTTGGCTTCTCGCAGATGCCCAGGGGGCGTGATGCCAACATCAACATCACTTTTACAACACGTTCGCGCATTCGCCCCAGCGCCGCCCGGCCCCACAGAGCCCTCGATCATGATCACGGTAACGCCCCCGGATTGTGCCACGTCAGGAATCTTAACTCACGGCCCATGACAGCTCGGCAGACCAACCGAGAGCCCCGGGTGACAGGTGATGATGGACGCGGCAGGGATGAATAAATGGGTTGCCATGGCAGGGGAGGGAAAAGGAGAGGACAACAACGTGAATGCCGACGTCGGGTAATTTGTCTCGAGGTTGGACTTGGACTTCCACGGGCGTATCGGATTTAACGGACTCCTCCCCTGTGCGGTATAATCAGGGCCTGCGTTGGAGGTAGGTACCAGAAGCGTCTGCTATTTTTCTATTTTTCCGTCTTCTGTATATATACAACAAGTTGTTTGCTTAAATAACCTGCACAGCCCTGACAGGTTTCTTGCAGGAATCATGGCACGATAGATGCAGGTGGCTCGGATATTATCGACCGGGGGGGTTTACAGCACGTCAAGGCAAGTAGGTGCCTACTCGCCCCCAGGTACCCCAGGTGCTGCACTAACCTACAGCCGGGTCATCTCGTAGAAGCACCGGTGCCGAGATCGGGGATGCCACAGGCTGTCATGATCTCCCACCCTTCTGCACGCCTACACGCCTGCACGCCTGACGCTTCTTCCCTCACCACGAGCCGAAGCGGGTATCCCGGCCGCGCGCGCAGACCGCTGTTTGTTCGGCACGTCTGGCTGTCCGTGCTGGAGAATGCCATACGGCTCCCACCCGGCCAGCAGTCTAGTCCGGCGCGCATGAAACGCCGCCCCTTGCCTTTGATGGCAGACCGTCCAGAGACGCCCGTGCTCCAGCCGACCCGGATCAAGAGGAACACGGCCTGCACCTCGTGTCGCGATGCCAAGGTAGGCATGTCCCCTTGTCGCCGCCGCGCTGCTATCGTCTGCTCTCGCCTGCTCTCGTCTGCGCATGCGCGCGTACGGAGGACAAGCCCGACGACGCTGACACCGCCTCGCAGGTCCGCTGCAACCCCAGCGCCAGCCCGGATCAGCCGTGCCAGCGCTGTGCGAAGCTGCATCTGACGTGCCTTGTCGACAAGGCCCATAAGAGGATATCACGACGAAGGTATGCTCTGAACCTACCACCCTGCCTGGGCTCTGAGACCGACGCTTGTCTGCTTGCCTGGGGGCACATGTGTGACTTTGCCATCCCATCGCTGCGGCGTGTATCTCTATTTGTATCGGTACTGGTGTGAGAGATAGAACTCCATATGCCGCTTCGTAGGGTTCCGAGTCGGCTGTTGGCGTCCTGCGGAGAACCGCTCTCTCTAGGCTGACTCGTCGAGACGCTCCTGCTGACCATCAACTCTAGCAAGTTAGATGAACTTGTACAAGAAATCCAATCCATCAAGGAGTCTGTTGGATCAGCCTCGTCCACCACTGTCCCGCATCCAAACGCCCTGGCCGCCCCGTCTAGGGAGCCAGCACCCGAGCAAATCAGTATAGTCTCTCCAAGTGGTGCGTCGTCTGCATCTAGCCACCATGCTGCTGCACGCTCTGTGAGCACCGGGGTCCCTGCGGCCTTGAGCACACCCGTGACGACACAGCTGCATGATGCGAGTAGCGAACCTGGTCTCCCCAGGACCTTAGGCTCGTACCCATTCTCTGGTGATGATATCGATTATTACTTTAACAAGTATTTCGAATTCTATCACCCCTACATGCCTGTGGTCCGCCTCAGGGATCCTAACAAGTGCTACGAGACTTGTCCCCTGTTGTTCTGGACCATCATCTACGTAGGCTCTCGGCGATATGCAAAAAGCACATCTATAGTGCCGTTCTTGTCGGAAGAGATCCGACGCCAGGCGTTCGCCGCCCTAAGTGATATAGCACTTTCACTGCATACTATTAACGCCATCATATTAATATGCTCCTGGAATTTCCCAGGCGCTCGGCTTGTGAATGAGCCCTCGGCTCTCCTCTCCAGCGCCATTACCAACGCCGCACTCCTGCTAGGAATTCACACTGGGAGGGGGGGCCACCCGGAATACAGCCATGGCCCATTTCAGAACAATTACACAGACGAAGCGGTAACTTATACCTGGGCAGGGCTCAATATCGTCTCACAAAGGTAGTATCAGCTATCCGTAAGTCGCATGTCCGACTAATTCGATTACAGAGTATCTTCGTATACGGGTCTGCCACCCGTTACTGCCTTGTTCAACCAGACCATTCAAAATACAAGTGAGTGCTGTTCAGCGTTGTTTCTATTGCCCGAGCAGTACCATGACATATACCAACTTACCCAATTACCCCAGCCCTAGCATTTGCCTAGTATTTTATAATGGGGGACAATCATTGCTGATTTATTGTAGTTGATGGGAGAACTCCTTTCCACGTTCCATCTAGCTTTCGAATCCTTTTGGAGTGCCAAAAATTCTCTAACCATGTTAATAAGATGGTCCTCGCGAACCTAGAGGGCTCCAGCGGGGTATCGCCGCATGTGGTTCAGGTGCTGGAAGATGAATGGAATGTAGTACAAGGCATGATCTGTTCCGAACGAGCAGGTATGTTGAGCTTGCTTCCATCATCCCTCGTCAATGCCTCGCTAATAAGAACTAGACGACCTAGATAAATTCAACGCGTTACTCGTTCGGCTCGACATACAAATTTTCTATTTCACGCCCGCACCAGGCTACAACCCAGAGTCTTTGAAACAGCAAATTCTACGTGCATATCATACTGCCGCTTCAGTTCTCCAGAATGCTGAGGAACTAGATCAGAAAGTTGGGTTTTTAGGCCACATCACACATCCGCAAATGCGATCATTGGCGACGGCGGGCTGTGTTGTCTTCAAGCTGCTGCGGTCGTCATACATGCAGTTCCTAGACCGCAAGTCTATCGAGGCTACAGCATCCAATGCGGTTGTAGTTTGCCAGCGCATGAGTATCATGGATGGCGATCTGCCCCAACGCCTAAGTCTATTGTTCAAGACGTTTCTCGAGCTCAATCATTCCGCGGCCTGGGCTACTACCTGGCAGAACGAGGAGCCGACGGTCTCAAGCTTCCCGCATCGTCTCGGGGCTGGCGTGACGTTTGATTGTCTGATACGTTGGAAATCTGACGGCACAATGAAGCGTTCGGGCCTGCTACAGCAGCAACAAGCGTCCAACCATGCTGCTAACGGCAACGGAGAGGATGCAGATACTCTCATGTCAAGCAACGGGCCGGACTCGCTAGGGATCGACTGGACGTTCATGGACGACTTTGATTGGAATTGGACCCCGCCTAATCTCGGTCCTCCGGTATACTTGTGGCATGGCATGCCTCGGTAAGCTCATCAGATGTAATACGCAGGGCCAAAGTTGGCCGCGGGCCTACTATGGGACCATAAGATGTGATTCACTGGTGAGCCCTCTGTAATATTTGGTGATACAGATTCCCCACGGATGATGGTGGCGCTATATGGTACCTCCAAATCTTCGTCATCTCGTGATGGTTCATACACGACGTGCACCTGTACAGCAGAGGATTTTTCAAGGCACATACAGAGAATTTATGCAGAGGCCATTCACGGCAGGAGAATGGAGTCTAAAGCGCCACGGCGCAGGAAGGGATCTATATAGTGTGTACCCATATATCTTTGAATTGATCTGCAGACCCAGTATCTCACGGGGCAAATGCACAAATACATCAAACACCAACCCCGTTTCTCGTATCATGTTAGCAGGAGTGATAGAGTAGTCCAACACCCCTAGCTAAGTCTTTAGATGCTTCAGTAGATCATAACTCGCTATCGCTGTTTCCGGAGAATTCATGTTTAAATTTTAGATGTACAACTTTCTCTGCCAAATGCTAGTGTACTGTTCTTCTTGGTCTAGATACCTCGTAGTTGATTCGCCGTGCTTTGTCGGGTGGCAGTACGAGCCCCATGACTCGCCGCTTCTATCTCAAAACAGGTCCGTCACGGCAGCCCAGGCTAGGTAAGTTCTGCCTCCCCTGTGAAAACGAGACCGTGGAAACCGAAATAAAACTATCGTGGCCGCCGTAGCCCCTCCCGAATTCAGACCTACGCGATTGGATCCTTGACGAGGCGAGTCAAACGGGCCGTCTCCCCAGGCGGACTCTACTTGGGTGAAGTAGTCTGGAGTTCCGAGACGACCGCGCGTCGCCCGCCGGGGATAGGACGTCTGCGCTTTTTTTTTCTTTTAACTAGAAGACTTCGGATGACTACGAGACACTCAGATGTGGCTGTGTTCTAACCGCGGCATACATTTTGTCCGTCGCCCTATCCTAGACGCCGAGCAGCCACCTGATACACAGCGTCTGTCCGGGCACAGTATCGCGAAAAGGGAAAATGGACGGGGATTAGTCGACTCATATATGTCGGCGAGGGGGGCGGGAATGGCGGGCTCGTCGCGTTTTAGGGGCCTCGGATCTCTCTGGTTGGTGGGCCGGTTGACGGGCGATAACAACAACGATTCGCATCGCTATAGATCCGACAGATGGGCGGTCTTGGTCCCCGGGACTGCTTGTTTAATCCGGGTTCTGTGCGGCGTGGCTTCAGAATAAGACGGATATTCGGCGGGACGGACTGATCCCATGCCTTCTTTTTACTAGGAGCCAGCCAGCCAGCCATTTCGACTTGTACTTATCGATTTCAGCTCGCGGATAGGAATATGATGGCCTTTTTCATTTTGATCTCTGAAAATGGACCTCATAACTATCTACCCACATACTCCCTCCTGCGGTAGGTTAGTTCCCCAGTTTAGTCTATCAAATCTGTGCCTGCCGATAGGATCCCCGAAACATACATGTATGATCGACAGCGTAAAAGATCGTCGGAATCCCGCTCACTCCCCAGCAACCACTTCTCCTATTTTCATCCCCTCTATACCCTGCGAAACCCATTTATCTACCCATCGTAATCCTAAATATAGGCCCGTGTGATGGCGTCTCGTTTCTTCATGGCCTGTTTCGCACTTCCGCTGAGCTGAGAGACGCGGAGACGGTCGCACATACCGCACAACCTTTCCCCCTTCCCTCTCTCTGTCCCGCCTCTCTCTGTTCTGGTCCCGCTTCTATCCATCGCCTCATGAAACCCCGGCGCGGCGGGACCCAGGTCACAACAGGGATGGGAAGCACGAGGCGTGTTTCCATTTTCGCGGAGAATACTGGGGAGGGTGGACACGATCATTATTTGAAGAAAAGGGGGGGGGGGGGGGGGGGGGTGTTTAAAAAAAAAAAACCCCGTTGTTAAAAAAAAAAACGCGCAAATTATTGAAAGGTCAGTTGGTGAGAACAACAAAACAAGTGCAAAAAAAAACTA